>CM056720.1:66590421-66877247 GCA_029844215.1 Przewalskia tangutica
TTTTGTAAAAAGGATTAAAGCATTCGTTTTGAAAGAGTTGTTTATATATATTTTATTGGAAGGTAGCAGTTTGGTTGCTTTGTTTTATTATCTTGTCATGTTCGTATTTAAGTTTTTATTTCCGGTTTTCTACGATGTTGTATCACTAGGAGTGCGGGTAGGCACGATCACGGGCAGGATCGGGTCGTGACATAAGGCACGATCCACGGGCCGGTTGGTCGTGACAAAAGTGGTATCGAGCGATTAATCCTCGGAAAGTGTCTCTGACCGTATCTAGTAAGTCTTGATTATCGGTGTGTTGTGCACCACATCCAATAATCGAGGAGGCTATAGGATATTTAGGATTGGTTTCCATTCTTCTCACTCTGAGATCGTGCCTTAGAGGCTGTGTTATAAGTTGGACCCTAACGTATTTCTTCCCACAGGTATGCCTCCGCGTAGGCAAAGCCGGGCCGGGAGGCGAAGGCGTGGAGGCGAGTGGGAAGTCTGAGAGGGTTCACGTGGGCACGACGAATCATCGCTGGGTGGTGCCATTTGGGGAGTTACTGCGGCGTCGCCCAGGTGAGTTTAGCACGGCGATTCCTCTGCGGCCGTGATATATGAACGATTCTCCACGGCCAGAGCAGAGAATATAGATTGTAAAGGCGACCATTACTAACTATGGATTTGGCTACCGAGAGTATCCGATGTCTGCGAAGTCTTGATGACTATCTAAGAGAGGGTTGTGCAAGAGAAATTCTTGATTGGGCTTGGCATGGCACGTATGCGGGCTTATGCGCGGCGAGCCAAAGCGTAGAGATCGGCAGGTTAACGAGGGGCGAAGAGGCGGGGCGCGAGTCGCTGGTAACTTTAGGCGGACCTACCGGTGATGGGTGGTTATGCCTCCGCCCGAAGCGAGTGGTTCTCCGCGAGGTTCGGGCGTTCGGTATGCGAGGAGTTGGTTAGAGCTCGAGCTTAGGTCACTATCGTGGGTTAGCCCGAGGTTGATTTCCCTCGATGTTCCTGGTATGACAAGCGTCGTCGGGAATATCGCCGTTAGTTGGTACTTGTTTTACTGCGACGTCGGAACGTGTGTCGAAAGGATGTCTAGTAAGAGGATGCAAGTAGGAGGACTCGGCTACCGGATCGATTCGCAGTGATTAGTTCGAAGAGGAAGGGTGTTAGCGGAGGAGGCCACCGCTCGGTGTGGCGTTGTGGTAAGTGTCATAGTGGGGAGTGTCGTACTTCGCGGCACTTGTTATGCTTTGCGTCCAGGTGAGTTTGATTAGAACGACTAAGGAGAGTGAAGCAGTAGATACATGTGTATCCTTAACCCTCTAGAGATTGTATGTGTGATAAGATAAGTATATCTTAAGTGTTACGTTCAGTTAACCTTGTGTAAATTGTGATTAGAATCATGGTTAGTTAACCGGGTAAGATTTGAGGGATAGAGAAAGTGTGAGCCTTAGAGTTTTATACGTAGAGACCTTAGGGGTAAGGCCATCTCGGGTAAAGATGTATTGTTATGTTTGATACTTATCGGAGTGCATAGTGCACGTGAGCTATGTTTGTATAATAAGTCCCTGAGTAGTGTGAAATGAAAGAGGGTAGTTGAGCTAAGAAGACCGCTAGGTTTCATAGCGTGATTAGTGAGAGTTTTCGGATCGGGAGCTAGTGTTTCGCGGCGTTCTTGCGGTCGGGTTGAGGCCGCGTTGCGGGTCGACCGCGGCTTTGTATGGTGGTGCGGTCAGTTTTGGTGGTCCGCCTTGTGATAGGGTCATGAGGTGTTAGGCCCGTGTTTGGTTAACTTGACGTCGAGTCGTGGATGTTTCGACGATGGTCGCCGAGGAGGTCAGCCCGTCTTGTCTTCTAGTAAAGGCCGTGTATTCGGTAGTAAGTTGCGGGATAATGATTTCAGGAAGGTTGCACGAGGTTCCTGCTTTCACATGTCGAGATGGAGCCAGTTGACTATTTTCGTTTTCTGGAAGTTTTACCAGGCAGGGTTAGGAACTCAGGTGAGTCTCCGTATCGTATTCGTCCTCGGGCCAGTGTTTTGATTTCAGGGGTAGCCGTGAGGATTGTTGTCTCCTGTAGAGGGAGTGTTTAAGCTACCATTCAGTATTCGAATGTCGCTTTATGACGCCTTGAAGGGGCGGAAATGTAAGTTGCCGTTTGATTGGTTCGATATTGGCAAAGTTCAGATAGTTGGTTCATACTTGTTCATTAGGATGTGGATAGGGTGAAGCTTATCGAGAAAGGTTATTGGCGGCCAGTCAGCGAAGTTGTGCGGATAATCGGCGGCGGCGTTTAGAGTCTGAGTTGGCGGAGGATCTTCTTGAAGGTACCACGGGCGGTGTGGCGAGTTTTGGAAAATAGAAACTTAGCTTGAGTTACTTTGGGCCTTTTAGTCGTGTGAATAATAGGCGGGTTGCACATAGGTTAGCTTGCCGTCGGCGTAGGAAGCGGGGCGTCCGTCTTTCATGTTGCCGTATTAGGAAGAGTATCGGAGATCCGTCGAGAATGTTCCCGATTAATGATGACCAAGTTAGAGATAGTAACCGAGAGATTTGGCTGAATCGATATTGAGAGATATGGTAAACGAGTTGAGTGTATGCGAGGAAAATGGCAGCGTAAGGGAAGAAGCGGGCATGTATTGCGAGCATAGATGTGATCATTTCTTTTGTAAGGAGAAGGTGCGAAGGAAGTATATTTTAGATCTCGGGTAAGGTCTTTTGTGTCGCTAGAGGTGTTTCCTCGTGGACTTGGATGTAAGTATTTGCGCAGGTGTTTCTGTGGCCAGGTGTGGCAGGATCGTTCTCGTAAGTATAGTAGTGAAGACTATCTTTGCAGTGCGTTTGTTTGGAGACTTTGAAGGAACATTCGGATGAATGTTTCTAAGGAGAGAATGTTATACCCGTATTTCCAGTATATGCGTGGGGCGTGCGTAGAAAAGTTTGAACTTTAAAGTTGGCTTGGGCCAATTATTTTGTGCACAACACCCGATTAGAGTCGTTTTTAGGCGAAGCGTTTTACACAACTTGCGTAGGAAAATTCCGGCTATGTCATTTCTAATTTTTGGATTTTAGAGAGGCGAAACATTTTGGACCAACGAGAGGCGACACTTGGCACCTCTCATTGGTGGCGTGTGGGGCGCACGTGGGACGATGGTCTTGGCTTTTTGTCAAGTAGTTGGTAAGATATTTGTGAGGTTTTAAGGAGTAGGGTCTAGGGCACTTGGGCATATCTTGGCCTCAGCACTTGCCCCACAGCTAGATCTTGACCCTTGGTCTTCTATAAATACCCCCCACTGAAGACTTCTTCATCCATTCCTAAACTTTCCTAAGTCTTGAGCTCCCCACTTTGAGGTAGTGTCTCGTCGAAGAGTCCTCCCCTTTGAGAAGGCCACTGGCGAGAGCCCTCCCAATGGCCAGAGTACCCCACCTCACAGTGGGGTTGGTAGAGTCTACACACATTGTGGTGTTGTCTCGTATAAATATACCTCTTGATAGAAATACTCTTTAAAGTATTGTTACTATACCCCAATTACCTTAGCGTACCTTGTAGTATTCCAAAGATACCTCTTATCGTAGGCGGAAATACTACCTTATGTCCTTTGTCTCAGGCAGAAACCCTAGGGAAAATCTCCAGTTGGTTGGAGTATTAAGAAGAAGTTCGTAGAACTTCTAAGGGTTGTTTGGAGCGGGTTGGAGCACGGAGTAGGAGCTAAGCGTTGCTCGGGATCGACATTTATACTTGGATAATTATGGGCTTATCGAGGTAAATACTCTTGACCTTATTGTAATTGGAAATTACATGCGTAGTTGTATAGAAATGAATATAAGATTCGTAGAAGAGATTTGAGTGTAATAGAAGGATATTACGGAAAAGACTTGGCTGAAATCACATCGGAAGAATAATCTAGAGTAGTCTAGACTTTGATAGACTTGTATAACCTTTATAGGTTGAATGTTACGTGAGTAGCATGTGCTACTTGGAAGGTGGACAAGGCTAGCAGGGTTATGGCCGTGGGCGTTTTGCTAATAGTCGATAATCGTCGCGGTATGTGATTCTTCCTATCCTTGAGCATGATATTTTAAAGAATATATATATATATATGCGGTGAGCGTGCGTGTGTTAAGCGAATAATAATTACGGCAATGTCTTGGACTTAGCTTTGAATAATAATTACGCAATGTCTTTTGACTTAAGCTGAATAATCTTGAAGTATTTCAAAGAATCTTTGAATCATTTTCTGAAGAGTAATACTTGGTTTTAAAAGCTTAAGAGTTATACTAGCTTTATGGGAAGTTAGGTATAACGGCTTAAGAGAGATAAAAGAATGATTTATTGATTTAAGAAGTTAGAGACTTGATCTTAAAAGATAAGAGACTTGACTTAATTGAATTTTGTTAAAAGTGTGAAACCTCGTTCGTGAGTAATGAGTACTTAGTTTTTAAAAGGAATAATGTTTCTTGATTTGAAATCGAATAAGTATCGAACAAACCACTGTGGCGCTAATAAAGGGAAATGTTTTGACTAATAAAGTATTATTAAAACCGGTAGAAACTTCCATCTGCATAGAAGCTAAGATGAGACAAAATGATATTACATTTCCTAGATCATACATTCTTTGTAATAAGATTGTTATGAACAAGAATAAATTACTCACACATAAGGTATATGTTTCTCAAATTGTTTTAAAGGATTAAAACTATGAACTACGAAACCTTTCGAAAATGAGAAACTTGAGTAATTGAAATTAGGCAAACTTGAATGTTTGGAAAAGAATTGTTGTACTTGATTTTACAAAGAGAAGTGTTTTGATTTACTTCAAAAGATAATCACTCTATTTTTTTATATACTACGGGTATTGTGTGACTTTTGTAAAAGTAACGTATCTTTTAAAGAGTTAATGTATGAAATACTTTGGGGATAAAAACCTGATCTTGTTAATCATATAGTAGAAAGTACCTTGTGTGAATAATTTGATTGTGTTAGTTTGTGATAGCCTTGTAATACTTCTTGTTGATTTGATAAGGAAACATGCTAGGATGCTACGTGTGTTAGTGTCTTGTGATGTTTGTGTAAAGGGGTTTCCCTTGTTGTGCTTATGTTGTCTAACGGTAAGCCGTTATGCTAGTATTACATCACTCACCTCTTGACATAATTAGGGGTTAAGGCGCCTCCGATGCGGGTAGACTCGGTGATGCAGGACCGTGATTCGAGAATACCTCGTGCGGGTCTGGGGCCTATGTGGAGCTACGAGAGTTCGGTTAGTGTCGCGGCCTTTATGGTCATGCGGTCTATGTGGCCATGCGGTGCGAGTCCGGGGCGATCTTGGGAGTAGCTACCTCGATCGAGAATACCTCGTGCGGGCCGTTGGGTGGCCTATGCGGGCTGCGGAGGTTCGGGGGCTGAAGCGCGCGCATTAGATCTGCGGCGAGTGGCGGCTTTGATCATGTGACGGTCTAGACAGATCTCATGATCTGATTTATGACCTTGTTTGTCTTGTGGGTGTTAGTAGTCGGCTATGCCTTCGTCTCTTACCGTCACGGTTTTATGATGACACAGTGGGACACGGTGTTCATGTGTATTCCTTGGTGCTTTTATATCATAGACTAAAGCGATGATGAAGGTTATTACACCAGTAAGTCGGGACATGTAAAAGAGAATGTACGAAAGGAAGCAAGACTTGGAAATTAGTACGAAAGGAAGAATTGTTTCAGAAGCGGAAAATCTTAGAACGTCGGAAAGGAAAAATGTTCGTTGTTGAGAATTGGATTCTCAAAAGGCATTATTTGAAGATTATGGAACTTATAAATAATATGGAAATTTATTTTCTGATTTGGTCATGGGCCCAGAGGAAATTTTACATTTTGTGGCCGAGGATTCTGAATTTTATGGGCGAATGAGAGAAATGTTTAGAGTCTGCAGTTTGGTGATCGGCGGTGTGAGATCCTGCTCGGGGTTTTGGATAGCTCCTCTGTGGAGTTTATCTTTACAGTATATATCCTTGATCTGAGCTTTGTACAATTGATTTTAGATGCGGCGGGGCCTTGTCCGTCATAGTTGATTTAACTCTTGGGAGTGCGTATTCATATGTAGGATTGGACTCATGCTTGATGTGTGTCCTTTGAGTATGTATATTATATGGCGGCCTCGGCTTTGCCACTTTGCAGCGTTAGTTTTAAAAAACAAAAGAGGTGTTATTTAAATTCTGCAGTTACTTGTGTTGTTAAGGTAGAAGGGTGCCTAGGTAGGGCACGATCCACGGGCGGGTTAGGTGTAATGATTGGTATCGAAGCGATCGGTCCTCGAATGTCTCAGGCCGTGTCTAGTAGAGTCTTGATTGCTCGGTGTGTTGCGCGCCACACCCGTAAGCGAGAGCTACGGGGCGTTTAGGAGTTAGTTTATTCTTCTTACTCCAAGATCGTGCCATAGAGGCGTGTTAGTAAGATAATTCCTCTCTGACGTATTGTTGTGTTATAGTTATGCCTCGAAGGAGGCAGCCGCCAGAGGTCAAAGGAGTAGCGAGCTACTAGTCGGACTCGAGAGTTGATAGGGCTTATGCCGAGTTATCTGGATGTTGTTCGCGATCGAGTTCTTCTGCGCGAGTTTTGAGGCCGACACGAGCCGACAATTTCTCGATTAAGAAGACTTTAGGGTCGTGAAGGAAGCCATTATGTTATTGACCAAGATAGCGATTACTGATTTCATCAGAGGAAGTTATTCGGCGATCTGATCAGTGTCTACAAGGGTAGAGGCAGTAGCGGAGATCGGCGTAAGAGGGCTAGACGGTTGGTTATCGGTGAGTTTTGGGCCAGCCTCGTGCGAGTGAGATATTCGTCCCAGCCTACGAGTATATACCCCGGCTCACGGTGGGAGTTTGGACCCATGAGTATTTAGGAGCAGTCCAAGCTCGAGTGGTCGAGGTCGCCGGAGGAGCGAGAGGGCCCCGATCGAGGCCACCTATTCCTCATTGTTTCGGATGTAGTAAGCGTCGTTGAAATGTCGTTATAGTTATGTACGGGTGTTTGTTTTTATTGTGGCGTCGGGCCATATTCGGAGTATGTCCTTTTAGAAGGAGCACCGGTGAGGTGGCTCGGCTTATGAGGCCGATGGTTGGTTCCACTTTCTCCATGTTGTCGTCCCCGAGCGAGGGTATTCGGATGTCGATCGGTCGTGGTAGGGTCGGTGGAGTTTATAGTTCTGGCGGTCCTTGAACCGCGTAGATGGCGTGACTCTTGGGCGGGATCGGAGGCGACATCTGCGGGTTCTGGTATATTCGATTCTTTTGAATCATCGTGTCTTGATAGATTGATTTTACCCTAGCGTATATGTTTTCCTTCATTTCTAGAGTTGTAAAGTGATAGTACCCAGGTAGGGATACCTTGATTAGTAAAGTGAGAAGTTAAGAATGTTGACAAGAATGATAAGTGAAATGAGACTATAGTTGTGAAGAGTTCCACGTAGTAATTACCAGTGATGTAAGGCCAGATAGGGAAGGATGTCTGAGAAATACTTTGACTTATGTGGCGAACCTCAGTGAATAGGGGATAGGGTAAGAAGTACCTTGAGATAAGAGAGATTTATTTGGACTAGGAGCGAGAAGTTAAGTGTGACGATGAGTCGGGTTGTAGACTCGTTTCAGGTCAGCCGATTATATGGAATCGGGTGATGTCGGTTAGGAATAGTTAAGATTATGTGGTAGGGTCAGAGGATGCAGGCCCAAGTTTAGTTAAATCGTTATGCGAGTTAGTGGATGCGTTCCACGAACTAGTCGTAAGGACCGAGATGAGCCTTAGCGAGAAAATTCAAGTAGCATAATGGCCAAGTTTGGTTAGTAACTCCAGTTGGCGACGAAACATAATTTGAGATTTTGTCACGTGTACTAGATGAGTTTGAAATCTGAGAAAGTATGACAAGTAAGGAAAGAAAGGAACCTCTAAGGATCAGTGTTTTAGAAAATGTAACCCGAGTTTTGGGAGAAGGGTCGCGGACGAAGGTCCATTGATATGTTTACATATGTTGGCGATATCCGTGTGTGGCATCGTTAGTATTGTGAAGTATTGGTTGATAGGCATAGTATAGAGTTTATGCGGAGTTTGTATAGCGACAACCGACTAAGAACATTCGGGGCGAATGTTTCTAAGAGGAAGAATGTTACACCAGTAAGTCGGGACATGTAAAGAGAATGCGAAAGGAAACAAGACTTGGAAATAGTGCGAAAGGAAGAATTGTTTTTAAGCGGAAAATCTTAGAAACGTCGGAAAGGAAAAATGTTCGTTGTTGAGAATTGGATTCTCAAAGGCATTATTTGAAGATTATGGAACTTATTAAAATTATGGAAATTTATTATTACAGTTTGGTCACGTGGGCCCACAGAATTTTACATTTTTGTGGGACCTGCGAGATTCTAATTTTATGGAGCGAATGAGAGGCGACACGTGGCACTCGTCCACATGGCCTTAGTCGAAAAGTTGCAAGGGCAAAATGGTCATTGACCGTGGTAGAAGATAAGTCTTCAGCTTGATATTGTTGACAAGTCAACTTGTCCACCTAGGCGATCGAGTGAAATCCATCCACAGCCTCGCATTTGTGATAATCCAAGCCTCCAAAGTGTTATATATACCTAGCTAGTGCAAGACAAGCTCGTTTACACTTAGAAAATTTAGAGAACTTGAGCTTAGCCTTATGAAGCTCTCGGGTTCCCTATCTCCCATGTGAAAAAATTTGCAAATGTTGTCCTTTGCCTCGAAGACTTTAACTTGATGTTCCTAAGGGTGTTGTAAGGTTATCTCGATAGAAAGATTTCAAAAGCGGAGTTTTCACGTTAGTAAGGCGAAACTTAAGAAGTTCTTCAACTTTGAAGTTGGAACTTGAAGATGGGTTCTTCGTAAGCCTCAGGAGTTCTTGGGCGGATTGGAACCTAAGGAAAGGAGCTAAGAATTGCTAGGCGCGACTTTGAATCTTGGAAATTTTAAGGGCTTTTAAAGGTATAATCTTATCGTTTTAGTAATTAAGTTTACTTATCATTGTAGCTATGGATATTATGAAGCATGAGTTATATATTATGTAGTTGGATTAGTGTATTGGCTATTGGAACCTAATCAGAAAACTAGCGTGTTAGCCTTAAGACTACAATTCAAGTTGATTATTCGTTTAAGTCGATCACGTGTGTATGAAGGAAATTGTAGTTGTTGAAGTTGTTTATATCTATATAACATGTTAGACCTTAGAACTTGGAATTTTTAAAGGATTGGAAAAGACTTTGAATTGTTGGTTATAGTTGGCCGAGAATGGCTAGTAAGCCTTAAACTCACCCGTATGAATTGTGGGCGGAATTTTACACGTATTGTAAGGCGTGTAATCCCTTTGTTTGGTTGTTGTTTGGAGCCTTAAATGTGGCGTGTTGGTTATTGTATTCGACCTTGAAAAGGTGGCAAAGTGAGTAGAAACAAAGGAAGTCTTTGCCCGATTTTCCGTAGAATTAGAGGCAGTTTACTTAGTATTATTCTCGTTAGAGACTAGAATTTGATAGTCTTGTTGTGACCATTATAGGTTGACACTTCTGCGTCTCGTATTCGACAGCTTGTGGATTTAGCGAAAAGGTATGTGAACTATCTCCTCTTCTAGCATGATTCCTTAAGATAAAGAAAGTGTCGCGACCGAACAGACGTGGTAGTGCCTTACCGGGCACCTAGTGATACAACATCGAGAAAATCGCGGAAATAAAAACATGAACATGAATTAGAGACAAGATAAATAAGCAGGCCAACCAGCAGTTTGCCTTCATCGTATATACATAAATACGAGCAGTTATCCTTTTACAAACCACACTTGACATTACTCTGACCTACAAGATTTATACAACAACTATGGCGGGGCGGGCGCCATACCACGAGCGTTCGAGAACTTACGGACTCGGGGTAACATGCGAAAGATAAGCCTCGGCGAAGCGGGCTTCCCAAAATGCTGAAATGAGATCTAAGCGCGAGGATCGGCGGTAGATGTACTTCTACTGCGGCGTGACGCACCCCGAAGGAGAAGTCGATACAGTACCAAGTATGTGGCGTAAAATCTGTAAATGAAATCATACTAGCCTATAAGCGAGCATGTATGATAACCAAACTACGATGCAGCACATGCGATTATATCAATTCGGTCTCGCGCCACGGCATCAATCACGCGTGGAGTACCTTACTCCTGCGGCGATGCATGATATGATAACAACAAGACGACAATCCAAATGGGAGCATACGTGCGCTTCCGCGTCGTGTCGGTATGTCAAAGGGAACAAATAAGACAACATTCCAAATGGGAGCATGCGTGCGCTGGCATCGTGTCGGTATGTCGAAGGAAACGATAAGACAACATTCCAAATGGAAGCATACGCGTGCGCTCACGCGTCGTGTCGGTATGTCAAGGAAACAATAAGGCGACATTCCAAATGGAAGCATACCCGTGCGCTACGCATCGTGTCGATATGTCGAGAAACGATAAGACAACAAGCGTAATCAAAGTGGAAGCATGCGTGCGCTACGCGTCGTGTCGGTATGTCCAAAGCGATTAACAAAGTAACACTATCAGCGAGCGTGCAGTGGAATTTATCGTCAGCGCTAGGTCACGTCAGTAAGTTCTCGACAAGTCAGCAGGCCCTCCATCGAAGGCAGCGGTAGTATAGAAACACAATTCTTGCACAACAAAGGCTATCACGACAAGCATAGGCAAGTTTCACAACAACAAGCATGGCGAGTTTCACAACAACAAGCATAGGCAAGTTTCACAACAACAAGCATAGGCAAGTTTATACCTGACTCGAAGTACTTTCATTTTATGCCCAAGTTCGGTTTTACCTAAAGTACTACGTGCGTTAAATTCCTTTTAAAGAGATTTATTCCTTTTATAAAAGTCACCCGATACAGTAGTATAAAAATAGAGTGACTTATATCTTTTAAGTAAACTAAAACAACTTCCATACTATCCTTTTTAAAACCAAATTAAAGCAACACCATGCCTTCTTTTAGACCAAAACACTTCTTTTTAAAGTCAAGTTACCACCTTAAAACGATGATAAAACCTTCTTTGTTTTCATAGCGTCGTTATAACCAACTTCCCGTAAAGTGTTATAACACGTTATGTTTTAAACCATTTTAAGACAACCTGATGCCTTTCTTTACCTAAAGTTCGGTTTGCCTAATTTGAATTACGCAAGTCTCTTTTTAGAAAAGTTTCATAGTTGATGTCTTAATCTCTTTTAAAACAATTGAGTAACATATGCCACTGGCGAGTAGGTTATTCTTGATCATAATCAATCTTATTAAGCGACCATGATCTAGAAAATGTAATATCATTTTGTCTCATCTTAGCCATGCGGATGGAGGTTTCTACTGGTTTTAATAATGCCGTTAGTCATTACATTTTCCTTTATTAAGCATTGCGATGGTTTGTTCGATACTTATTCTGATTTCCGAATCAGTAAAACATTATTCCCTTTAAAATAAAGTACTCATTACTCACGAATGAGGTTTCACACTAACATCCATATCAAGTCAAGTCTCTTAAGGCGTTATACCTAATTTCCCGTAAAGCTAGTATAACTCTTATGTTTTCAAAACAAGTATTACTCTTCTTTCAAAGCGGTTTCTTAATGAAATACCTCAAATGCTTTATTATCACACATTAAGTCGGTTATAAGTCAAATCGATTACCTTTTAACAATCGCAAAGCATTTTCTTATCTACATAAAGTTATTATAACCAACCTCGTAAAGCGGTTATAACACTTTATGTCTCAAACCAATCAAATACATTTAGCACGTATCGTCTGTACTACATAGTTACACACGTATCATGCTAGAAAAGATAGGAAGAGGTTCACATACCTCGCGGCGATTATCGACTAATAGCCAAGCGCTCAGTACCTCAAACCGTCGGCTACTCCTTAAGCCAAGTAGACCCGCCACACGTAGTATTTCAACCTATAGAGGCCACTGGCGCCTATTAACATCTTAGATCTCGATGTAGAATATTCTATAGAAAATTCGCGACCTCCCACACGCATGGCAGGCGTAAATCTCCTCTCTATCAGTAGGCTACCAAGCCAACCGGGGGTTAACACGTCTAACGGGCGTGTACAATTCTACTACACGGTAATGCTACACAAGTCTCATGTCTGATCCTATGTAATTCTGATTCTTCTTCTTTAAATTAGGGCTTAAGTCGCAAGACATTCTGTAAGTATTGTCGAGCTTAAGTCAAAAGACATTGTCGCACAACTATATTGATTCTATATATAGTATACTTAACTATATACTCTACAGCATGTAATTTCCAATTCTGTGAGAAGGTTAGGAATTTTTACCTCGATAAGCCCAAAATTATCAGAGTTTATATGTCGATCTGAGCAAGGTTTAGCTCTACTCCGTGCGCTCGACGCTCAACCAACCCAGAAGTTCTAACCAACTTCTGCTTATAACTGACTACGGGTGAAGATTTTTCCAAAGGGTTTCGTTTAGTGGCTAAAGGAAATATACTAGTATTTATGGGCTTTAGTATAGAGGTAACCTTGGGAATACTACAAGGTATTTAGGCCAAGGTATTTGGGCATTATAACAATACTAGGAGAGTATTTCTATACCATGACAAGGGGTATTATCTGAAAACAACTAGGCTAGGGGGTAGGCTCACCGCGAGGCCCGACAAAGGGGAGGACTTGGCGAATGCTACACTTAAGAGGAGGGATTTTGAGACTTGGAGAATGATTTTTGGATGAAGAAGTTCATCAACTAAGGGTATTTATAGGTCAAGCAATGGCCAACCAATGGCGAAGATGAAGACAAGTGTTAGGCAAGTGTAGGGCTAGGATTTGGACAAGTGTTTGGGCCCCACTTTCTCATCTACTACACAAATATCTAGCCAAACATTGACCAAATGTTTAAGGCAAGAAACATGAAAAAAGCGTGCCAAAGGGAGCTCAACCAAGCCGTCACTTGGGTGACAAGTGTCACCCTCCGTTAGTCGAAAATATTTCGTCTCTCGGAAAAATCCAAAAATTATAAATGACATAGCGGAATTTTCCCTACGAAAGTTTGGAAGCGTTTAGTCAGCGACTCTTTTGGCACTTGAGTACAAATTTGAAACTATGCTTACTTTAAGGCTCAAATTAATATCGTATGCCTCACGCATACTCGGAAAATACGAGGTATAACATTCTCCCCTTAGAAACATTCGTCGAATGTTCCTACAACCTCAAAACAAACATGCGCGATATAGTCTTCACTACTATACTTACGAGAACAATCTGCCACGCTGTACGAAACACCGCGCAAATACTTACGTCCAAGTCGAGAAACACCTCTAACATCGCAAACTTTTGTCACTTTGCGCGAGTTCTAGTGTCGCTCGGCGACCAACAAATAGTGCCGGATGCATCGATCCACGAGGTCTAAAATATACATCCCGCGCACCTTCTCCCTTCACGAAATGATCATATCTATGCTCGCAATACATGCTCGCCTCTGCCGCACTGCGTCGTACTCTTCGAACACGAACTCTTCTAGTATCGCACCACGCTTGATCCTCGCTTGAGTTCTCCAAACCTTGGAGTCACCGCCTCGACTTGGTTATCTTACTAGCCTCGATCTTCCAAGGCCATTCGGCCTTCACGATCCGCTTATGGTCGAACATATCCACGAACTCATCGATGGTCGTCTAAACACGCCTAACACCTGCGTGACCCTACCACTGGCGGGACCACCCGAGTGACCCTACACCGAAAGCAGCGGGTTGGCCTGCGTCTGGCTGACCCGACCCACAACGCGTCACGCTCTTGTTCCGATCAGGAACAATCTTACCTCTGGTCGTAAGCTACCACTTCCATTGCGCTGCCGGGACTTTATCACGCGAAGCGTTCTAGGCATAAAATGCGCTCGACAAGGATCACTTGCAAAATATGGTACTCAAGGCGACATCTAAGGTCTCAGCGTAATATTCTAAGGTTCATCATTTTCTCACCCCCAAGCTTACCGCTTCTCACTAACCGGTTCTACATCACGTTTTAGCACAAAGCTATCAGAACATAACACTTAACACGTTATCATAACATCAATACATACAAGTCTCAGAGGTTAAGGATATACGAAAATAGGCGGTTGAAGGGGCCAGTTAAAGCGGGAACTTCCTGCGACCTGCAGGGCTGTAGGTGTATGAACATCTGCCTAGTGTAGAAGGTGAAGAACATGGCCCGATCTCGTAGTGCATGCTATCCTACTGCTACCACAGTGGACAGTTTCTCCCAAAATGGCCTGTTGTCGCATGTAAAACAAACTCCAGGACTAGCACGACACTCCCACTTTGTAGAGTCTACCACGATGATCCTGGCGAGGTAGGGGTGGCTTCAGTTAACACCTGCTCTCGAAAATCCCGAACCCTTGGAGCCACGACTGCTCACGAAAACTCTGGGCGCTCGAAGATTGTGAGGACCACTCTGCATCTGGCGGGCGCATAACTAGTCTGGCTGAGGCGGTGCGCCTCGAAAATCACGAAGGACCTGCGATTACGGCCTGCCTGGCTGACTTTGGTCGTTACGCCGATTTCTCCGCTCGCCTCAGTGCATAAGCTTGCATGCGGGCGATGTCGTGCGGTGAAAAACTGCCGAACAACTCTGCTAGGTAATCGCCGAGCCACTGTAAAATATCGGTGGACTCGATCCTCATACTAGCTACTAATGCGAGGGCGTCTGGGCGATGAGTCGAACTCCACATTGTACTCCCTTGCGTCGCGGATTCTGCGCAACACCAAAAATGCATCGGCCGAGCCCTCCTAAATACGTGGCGGCAAGAAGTGTGCAAGAAATGCCTTTGAGAACTTCGTCCTGGCGGAAATGCATTCTCTCCCGACGGCTCGCGAATCAAACCAATCATGCGGTATCACGCGGCGATGCGAACCTAGACCACCGGCTTCGATCTCGATGCCTTGATCACTCTCGCGATCGCGTAGCTGCCGGATGAACTCCTGCGGATCATCCTCGAGCCTCGACCCGTAAAACTACGGCGGGTTACACCTCGAAAATCCGTAGTCTCAGTATGCGCTCGGGGTTGAATTACGGGTGCTTCTGGGACTGGAACTGCTGCGTCCAGCTTATCCTCAAGTCAGCCTGACCACGGCCGTTAAGCGGGCCATCTCCTTGTAACCCATCGTCTGCCACTGCACTGTAGGTGGAGGCTCAATCTTGTGGTCTCTGTAGAGGCTGTTGCCTCTACTCGTATCTCCGCTGCTTGCCTTACGCCAGGCGGGTTGCCTTTGCGCGGAGGCATAAGCTAAAAGCGAGATACGTCGGAGGTTCAACTTACAACACTCTGAGGCACGATCTCGAATGAGAAGAATGAAACCAATCCTAAATGTCCTGCGACCTCACGATTATAGATGTGGTGCACAACACATCGATAATCGAACTCTACTAGACACGGTGCGTAGACACTTTCAGAGACTAAGCGCTCGATACCACTTTTGTCACGACCGAACCGGGCGTGGTGGTGCTACAGGGCACCTGGTGATACAACATCGAGAGAAAATTAGCGGAAATAAAAACATGAACATGAATTAGAGACAAGATAAATAAGCAGGCCAACCAAAGCGATTGCCTTGCATCGTATATCGTAAATACGACAGTTATCCTTTTTACAAACCACACTTGCAGTGCTCACGACCTCTAAGATTTATACAACAACTATGGCGGCGGGGCGCCGCCATACCACGAGCGTTCGAGAACTTACGGACTCGGTAACATACCAAAGATAAGCCTCGGACGAAGCGGGCTTCCCAAAATCTGAAATGAGATCCTAGCGGGGATCGGCAATGATGTACTTCTACTGCGGCATGACGCGGCCCCCGAGAGTCGATCTGGCAGTACAGTATGTGAAGCGTAAAATCGTAAATGAAATCATACTAGCCTATAAAAGCGAGACGGTATGATAACCAAACTACGATGCGCGGCATACTTGATTATATCAATTCGGTCTCGCGCCCGAACATCAATCGCGCGTGAGTACCTTCCTCATCTGGCGATGCATGATATGATAACAACAAGGCAACAATCCAAATGGGAGCATACGATGCGCTACGCATCGTGTCGATATGTCGAAAGGGAACAAATAAGACAACATTCCAAATGGGAGCATGTCGTGTGCTACGCGTGATATCGATATGTCGAAGAAACAATAAGACAACATTCCAAATGGAAGCATGCGTGCGCTACGATCGTGTCGGTATGTCGAAGGAAACAATAAGACAACATTCCAAATGGAAGCATACGTGCGCTACGTCGTGTCGGTATGTCGAAAGGGAAACGATAAGACAACAAGGCGGTAATCAAAGTGGAAGCATACCCGTGCGCTACGTCGTGTCGATGTCAAGCGATTAACAAAGTAACACTATCAGCGGAGCGTGCGAGTGGAATTTATCGTCGCTGCGGTCACGTCGAGTAAGTTCTCGACAAGTCAACCGACCCTCCATCGAGAGGCGGTAGTATAGAAACACAATTCTTGCACAACAAAGGCTATCACGACAAGCATAGGCAAGTTTCACAACAACAAGCATAGGCGAGTTTCACAACAACAAGCATAGGCAAGTTTCACAACAACAAGCATAGGCAAGTTTATACCTGACTCGAAGTACTTTCATTTTATGCCCAAGTTGGGTTTTACTAAAGTACTACGTCGTTAAATTCCTTTTAAAGAGATTTATTCCTTTTATAAAAGTCACGATACGTAGTATAAAAATAGAGTGACTTATATCTTTTAAGTAAACTAAAACAACTTCCATACTATCCTTTTTAAAACCAAATTAAGGCAACACATTGCCTTCTTTTTAGACAAAACACTTCTCTTTTTAAAGTCAAGTTACCACACTTAAAACGGTGATAAAACCTTCTTTTGTTTTCATAACGTCGTTATAACCAACTTCCCATAAGGTTGTTATAACACGTTATGTTTTAAACCATTTTAAGACAACCTGATGCCTTTCTTTACCCTAAAGTTCGGTTGCCTAATTTGAATTCGCAAGTCTCTTTTTAGAAAAGTTTCATAGTTGATGTCTTAATCTCTTTTAAAACAATTGAGTAACATATGCCCTAAGCGAGTAGGTTATTCTTGATCATAATCAATCTTATTAAGCAGCCATGATCTAGAAAATGTAATATCATTTGTCTAATCTTAGCTTATGCGGATGGAGGTTTCTCTTGGTTTTAATAATACTTTGTTAGTCATTACATTTTCCTTTATTAGCATTGCGATGGTTTGTTCGATACTTATTACGATTTAGAATCGAGAAACATTATTCCTTTAAAATCAAGTACTCATTACTCACGAATGAGGTTTCACACTAACATCCATATCAAGTCAAGTCTCTTAAGGCGTTATACCTAATTTCCACATAAAGCTAGTATAACTCTTATGTTTTCAAAACCAAGTATTACTCTTCTTTCAAGCGGTTTCTTAATGAAATACCTCAAATGCTTTATTATCACACATCAAGTCGGTTATAAGTCAAATCGATTACCTTTTAACAATCACAAAGCATTTTCTTATCTACATAAAGTGTTATAACCAACCTCGTAAAGCCGTTATAACACTTTATGTCTCAAACAAATCAAATACATTTAGCACGTGTCGTCTAATGCAGTACTACATAGTTACACACGTATCATGCTAGAAAAGATAGGAAGAGGTTCACATACCTCGCGACGATTATCGACTAATAGCCAAGCGCTCCAGTACCTCAGGCAGTCGGCTCTCCTTAAGCCCAGTAGACCGCCACACGTAGTATTTCAACCTATAGAGGCCACAGGCGCCTATTAACATCTTAGATCTCGATGTAGAATATTCTACGAAAATTGGCAACACCTCCCACACATGATAGCGTAAATCTCCTCTCTATCGAGGCTGCAAGCCAACGAGGGGTTAACACGTCTAACCGGGCGTGTACAATTCTACTACACGTAATGCTACAAGTCTCTGTAATACGATCCTATGTAATTCTGATTGATTCTCTTCTTTAAATCGAGCTTAAGTCGCAAGACATTGCCGTAAGTATTATTCGAGCTTAAGTCAAAAGACATTGCCGCACAACTATGTTGATTCTATATATAGTATACTTAACTATATACTCCTACAACATGTAATTTCCAATTACGAAGAAGGTTAGGAATGTTTACCTCGATAAGCCCAAAATTATCAGAGTTTATATGTCGATCTGAGCAAGGTTTAGCTCTACTCGTGCGCTCAGGCCGGCTCGACCAACCCTTAGAAGTTCTAACCAACTTCTACTTATAACTTCAACTACGGTGAAGATTTTCCAAAGGGTTTAGTTTAGTGGCTAAAGGAAATTATAATAGTATTTATGGGCTTTTAGTATAGAGGTAACCTGGCGAATACTACCAGTTATTTATGCCAAGGTATTTTGGCATTATAACAATACTAGTCGAGTATTTCTATACCACAACAAAGGGTATTATCTGAAAACAACTAGGCTAGGGGTGTAGGCTCTCGGCCTGAGGCCCAACAAAGGGAGGGGACTTGGCAGAATGCTACACTTAAGGGGAGGATTTTCGAGACTGGGAGAATGATTTTTGGATGAAGAAGTTCATCAACTAAGGGGGGTATTTATAGGTCAAGCAATGGCCAACCAATGGCCAAGATGAAGACAAGTGTTAGGCAAGTGTAGGGCTAGGATTTGGACAAGTGTTTGTGGGCCCCACTTTCTCATCTACTACACAAAATATCTAGCCAAACATTGACCAAATGTTTAAGGCAAGAAACATGAAAAAAACGTGCCAAAGGGAGCTCAACCAAACCGTCCACTTGGGTGACAAGTGTCACCCTCCCGTTGGTCCAAAATATTTCGTCTCTCGGAAAAATCCGCAAAAATTATAAATGACATAGCCGGAATTTTCCCTACGAAAGCTGTGGAAACGTTTCGTCGAAAAACGACTCTTTTTGGCACTTGAGTACAAATTTCGAAACTATGCTTACTTTAAGGCTCAAATTAATATATGTATGCCCTCACGTACATACTCAGGAAAATACGGGGTATAACAGAAAGTACGTCCTACTCCTTAAATGATCCATTCCTTGGTTGTATTTGGATTGCCTAAAGTAGAATTTGTTCTATGTACTTCCTTTGATTGTACTTTGATGCTTAAATTGTAAGTTGTATAATCCATTGCCTTAGTGAAGTTGGATTCTTAAAAGTGAAAGTATTTTACTTAAAGTACGTAGAGTCTTGAAAAGGAAGTGGTTTCCAAATCTTTTGGGCTAGTGCCTTAGTCCCAAAATCCTAAAGGTCATTATATGACTTTAGGGGAGTCAAATGAGTGATTTACTCAATTGTTTTAAAAGAGGAGAAATTACATGATTTAAGAGAAGTAACTTGTTTTAAAGGAGTGAGTTACTTGAGGTTTAAAAGTAGAAGAAACTTGTTTTCTATATATTAAGAGACTTGAAGTGTTTTGAAAGTTAAGAACTTGTTTTGTAAGTATGTGATACTTGGTTTTAATAGTATAAGTCTCTTGGTTATAAAAGGAATGGATATGTCTAAAACCATAAAGGGTTATAACGGCTTTATGGGAAGTTGGTTATAACGGCTTTATGGAAGGTTTAGAAAGTTGTCGATTTTGATTAATCGGCATAAGTTGCCTAGTTTGTGAAAATTTGAAGTTACTTGATTTCAAGCTTTGAAATGAGTTTCCAAAAGTATGGTAAATTACTTTGAAAAATAGACACGCCTTGATACTACGGGTGTTAGTATCTTGGGATTTTACATAAAAATGAGTCTTTTGAAAAGAATGTACGTACGTAGTACTTTGGCTTGTTAAATGAGAATTATTCTATTGGTGTCTTGATTAGTACTTTGGCTTGATAAATTGAGAATTTGTCTAAGTATGCCTTGATAAGTACTTTGGCTTGTTAAATGAGAATTATTCTATTGGTGTCTTGATTAGTACTTTGGCTTGATAAATTGAGAATTTGTCTAAGTGTGCCTTGATTAGTACTTTGGCTTGATAAATTGAGAATTTGTCTAAGTGTGCCTTGATTAGTACTTTGGCTTGATAAATTGAGAATTTGTCTAAGTATGCCTTGATAAGTACTTTGGCTTGTTAAATGAGAATTATTCTATTGGTGCCTTGATAAGTACTTTGGCTTGTTAAATGAGAATTATTCTATTGGTGCCTTGATAAGTACTTTGGCTTGATTAATTGAGAATTAGTCCGAGTGTGCCTTGACTAAGTACTTTGGCTTGTTTAATTGAGAATTGCCTATGTGTGCTGGAAATAGCCGGATGTGTGCTATTGGTATATCAGTCATTTGAAGTCGTTCCGGGTTTGTGGCATGCGTATTTCCGTGGATTTTCTACCCACGATCACGAGGAATACCTCATGCGAGTCCGTGCGGGCTTATCGCGGGTGAAATAGTCCCGTGCGGGTCCGGCCTATCACGAGGAATACCTAATGCGAGTCGTAAGGGCTTATGCGGGTGAAATAGTCTATCACGAGGAATACCTCACAGCGAGTCCACGCGGCTATCGCGGGTGAAATAGTCGGAGTAGGATTTCTAAATGATCACTGCGAGCGGGTGGTCTGCTTTGATCGTGAGCTTCCTACTTTATATTGTAAGGATACTTCTGTTTACTCTCATTGTTAGTAAGGCACGGTGTGTTGTAATTTGATTATCATATATGTCCCGGATTTGTTTGTGTTACCCTATGGTCATGCTTTTCACGATGTGGGATTAGGGCATGAGACCACGAGGTATTTAGGACACGGTGGGACTTGGTGTTCATGTATCCTTATTGGTGTTATTACATCGGAGATGCGGTGAGGAAGGATTCCAGGCATGATTGATATTATGGGCGTGAGACCCGTAGTTATATTTGAGTAGTGACTTTGAGGGCTGCGTCACGACTTGATATATTTGCTTATGTGTTATGTCTTGTAGGTTGGCTATCAGACATGTCTCTGTTTTGTTTAAGCGTTATGATTTTATTACGATTTACATGTTCACATACTTGATGCATTCTTCTTGACCTCCTTGAGCTGCGTTCATCTGCATGAGTTTAGGTAATGAGATTTGGTGATCGGCAGTGTAGGATCTGCTCGGGGTTTTGGATAGCTCCTCTGTTGAGTTTATCTTTACGTATATATCCTTGATGCAGGCTTTATGCAGTTTGGATGCGGCGGGGCCTTGTCCCGTCATAGTTCAGTTTAACTCTTAGAGGTATGTATTCATATGTGGGATTGGACTCATGAACAGTATTGTGTCCTTTGAGTATGTATATTATATGGCAGCCTTTGCACGCACGTTAGTTTTAAAAAACAAAAGAGGTGTTATTTAAATTCCGCAGTTACTTGTGTTGTTAAGGTAGAAGGGTGCCCAGGTAGGGCACCGATCCACGGGCCGGGGTTGAAGTGTGACAAAGGTATTCCACGCGTGATTGATGTTGTGGCGTGAGACCCATTGTCGTATTTGAGTGATGACTTTGAGGCGTGAGTCACGACTTGACATATTGCTTATTTATTGTGAGCGTAGTTTGGTTATCATACATGTCTCTGCTTTATATAGACTACTATGATTTCATTTCTGATTTTCGATTTCACATACTTGGTACTGTTATGCGACCTCGCCGGAAGTGCGTTACGCCGCGAGTTGAGGTACGCGATCGTTGATCCTAGCTCTCGGTCACGATTCGTTTGGGAAGCTCCGTTTCTCGGAGGCTTATCGGTGGTATAGTCCACGTCGTAGTAGGTGCTTACATTCGAGGGTATGGCGGCCACGTCCCGCCATGGTTGTCCTGTTACTCTTAGAAGTGCAGAGTAATCTTGTTGTGGCGGAGGCGTAAAGGATATAGTTCAAATTGTTATTCATATATATACTGAAGGTAACCGTTTTTGGTTAGCATGTCTTCTTATTTCACTGTCTTATTACATTGGTTTCATGTATTGTCTTTATATTCGATTTCTACGATGTATGACCTTTGGGGTGCAGGTAAGGCACGATCCAGCCCGGTTCGGGTCGTGACATTCTTCTTCTAGCATGATTCCTTGTTTTAAAGTGAGTGTATCCTACTCCTTAGTGATGTAATTCTTGATAGTACTTTGGATTTCCTAAAATAGAAGTTGCTCTATATACTTTCTTGATAGTACTTTGATTTTATAAAATGAAAATGGTTCTATCCATTCTTTTGATAATACTTGGGGTTTCTAAAATGAAAGATTGTTATATCTATTCTCTTGATAGTACTTTGGGTTGTCTAAATGAAAGTATTTAATTTTAGTTCATTGTAGTATATGAAAGAAGTTACATGATTGAAAGGTATAAATTACTTGGTGTTAAAAGTATACTTGACTTGGTTTGAAAAGTATAACATACTTGAGTTTAAAAATGTAGTAACTTGATTTTAAAAGTGGGAGTGTCTTGATACTATGAGTGTTAGTGTTTTGAGGTTTATAAATGAGAAGATGTACGGCAGACGTACATAGTACTTCAGGCTCAATTTCCCTATTTTTACTAGATGTGATATTACCTTGAGTTCTCTTAAAATGATAGTTCATTCTATTTGTGCTAATGAGAGTCGGAGATGATTTAAATTGTATAGTTGGATCATGTGAGTACGTCCATGATTACGACATAAATCTTATTGTGAAAATTGTATAGTTGGATCATGTGAGTATGTCCATGATTACGACATAAATCTTGTTGTGAAAATTGTATAATTGGATCATGTGAGAACGTCCATGATTACGACATAAATCTTATTGTGAAAACGGTATAGTTGAAATCATGTGAGTACGTTCAAGATTAGGACTTGAACATTATATAAACCCATGGACAAGATCCATGATGCGAGTACAAATACTCTTTGGGGTTGATCTAACTCTTAAAAGGCATAACATAAAAGGTAAAGTTGACTCTCATTACTCTCATATTTGTAAGGCTGATATGTCTTTGTTATTTTGAATTATCATACTTGCCTCTGTTATATTTGGGTGTATGATCTCTTTTCGATACTTATTGTTTCACATACTTAGTACATTTTCCAATGCCCACTTTCTCATGAGGCTGCGTTAAATGCCGCGTGTTTAGGCACGTGATTTGGTGATCTGCAAGTGTAGGATCCTTGCTCGAGTTTTAGGATAGCTCCGTTGTTAAGGCTTATCATTTTGGTATAGATCTTTCATTCTGAGCTTTTATGCTGATTATGTGTATGGAGGTGTTACACCCCGAAATTCCAAGACATGTTTATAAGAACGTACGTAAGAACTAAAAAATGTTAAGATTTGAGACTAGTAAAAAATTATCGGAATTATGGAAATGTCGGAAAATGAAATATTGCGACGAACGGGAGGGTGACATGTGTCACCCCCCCTTGGATGGTCATGGTCGAATGGACCATGGGTTTTATGGTCATTTGACCAAGGTAAAGATGAGCAAGTCTTGCTAGGCTAAGAGCTTGATAATGTTGACTAAGTCCAAGGGCCACTTGGCTTGATCTTTTAGTGGAATGCATCCAAGCCACCCATATGTGCTAATCTTGACCCTCCATAGTGTTATTTAAACATACTAGTAGCAAGACAAGGCTTCTACACTTAGAAAAAATTGAAGAAAACTTTGAAGACTACAATGTTGCTCTCGGGTTAGGGTTCCAAAGAACAAGAAAAAATTTCGCTTGTTGTTCAATAATCTACATACTTTAAACCAAGGTTCCTAAGGGTATTGTAAGGGTATCTCAATAGAAAGATCCCGAAAAAGTGTCGTTTTTGCGTTAGTCGCAAGGTGAAAACCTAAGTCACTTTCCTAGGTTTGGATTGCAAAATTGAAGGAAAGTTGTTTGTGATATTCTAAGGGCTTCAAGTGGCGGATTGGAGTGTCAAGGAGAGGCTCTAAGTTCCTAGGAAGCGACTTCGGATCTTGAAGTTGGATTAAGGCTCGTCAAGGTAATAATCTTGTTCTCTTAAGTGTTATAAGATTACATATTGTTGTAGCCTTACATTTTAACTAGCATGAAGTATATGTGTTGAATATTGATAAGTGTTATGGATATTGGAAGCCTAAATCCGAAATGACATTGTTAGCCATTTGAAATTGAAATACAATTTGGTCGATAATTAGAATCGCCGCATGTTATCTACTTGAAGATTGTAGTAGTTATAATCAATTGCGGCTTTATAACATGTTATACTAAACAACTTGGATTGAAAAGGAAAGAGAGCAACCAAGTGTAAAAGAATAGAGTCTGAATCCATGAGAACCTTCGAGGTGACTACACCCGTGAGTGATGGGTGGTAGCTGAGCGGGTATATAATAATTGCCCGGTGACGGTACAGTCGTCGGACCCTAGCAGACCTAGTAGAGCTGATATGACAGACTTTGAGGTCATTATGGGTACGGGCTAGTTGGCCTCTTGTTATGCCAACATTGACTGCAGAGAGAGTTTGGTTCGATTCCAGTTTTTCGGTAAGCCGGTTATCGAGTGGAAAGGAAGGGAAGTGGTGGTAACTAGTGAATTATCCTTCCTTCTTTGACATCATCATTGATTTTAATAAATCTGTGTGACTTGTTCTTTGAGGTAAATTGATGCAGAAAGTAAGTAATACTTGAATTTGAAGGAGTTTATGTTAAGTGCCCTTGGAGGTACTTGGAGTTGGTTTGGTGTGGCGGTCAGGGCCACGACCTTCCGAATAATTTTAGGAAAACACGCAAGGCAAGAATAAAACAAGTATGAGTGTTGCCTGCAGAAAACAGGAGACATCGTTGGTAGGTTTTGAAAATCTACACGATTTTTAAGGCGGTGCTTGATTATTTGATTTACAGGACCGCAAGAGGACCCGGTGAATAGGGTTGTAACTTCAAGGAAGGATTATGAAAGAGAGATACGCTCTCTCCCCTACGTAAAAGGATAGTTGTACGTATTATTGATGGTTATGCGTACCCTTTTATTTGAGCCATAGGTATGGGACTGGTAAAGTCCCCAGCTTCGTTATGCAATAGGTTACTATTTTAGATAACCGTGGAAAAAATATTGTGTTGGGGTAATTGAGAACGATATTAGAAAATGGTCGAGGAAGTGTCGTAAGGATATAATTGCAAGTAATACGCATGAATGAAACTGTATGATCATGAATCAAGATAGAAATACTTTTTCTAATAATAAGCATAAGGAAGGGTTATGACCAGAATGATAAAAGAGAATGCAACTATGGTTATGTAAGTTGCACGAGATATGATTACCCCAGACTAGTGTAAAGACCATTAGTGAATGATGGGCGGTAAGAACACCTCGAGGAAAGGTGGTAACATATGTACTGACGAGAAAGATAATAGGAAAATACTGGGGGTAAGGGACCCCAGGATAACTTGAAACGAAATATCAAGGTAAGACGAGTAGACACTCGAACGATAAGAAATCTTGGCAAGCCATTGGATTATGTAATACCATGAATTGAGATTGAACACCTGACTATAAGCTCTATGAGCTGGAAGAGAATAATAGGACTACTACTTGACGAGATCAAGGAAGTCTCCCACTAAATTGTGATTGGCAGGAAGTCTTAGCCATGAGACAAGCAAAGGAATCGAATCTAAGTATAGTGACCAAGTTTGGTTGCAACAGAGAGATGGAAATAAGAATCATAATTGAGATTATATCCCCGAATATTTCGAAAGTATGAGACAGGCTTCCAGTTATGGGAAGATAAGCTGACTACGACTACATTTCTAACCCCTCCTGAGGCCTGAAGGACTAGAGGGTTAGGTTATTATGGTAACACTTTGAGTGTTTGGCTGGGTTGTGTGCGGATGCAATGCGATAAGGAAACAACCTATATTTTCCGGCAGCTACAGGAGCTCAGATTCGAGAGGTTGCCGAGTCTTTCCTCGTTGAGGAGGTAAAGAGGCGACAGTATAAGGATCCAGTTCTAGGGAGAATTTGAGATACGGCCCTCCAAGAGGAGAAAAACCTGTTTGGATAGCAACAGATAAGGTGTTGTGATATGAGGATAAATTGTGTGTGTCGATGCTGCGGAACTTGTCAGCAGGTTTTAGGGGAGGCACACAGTGCTCGTTACTCTATTCATCCGGGGTCGACTAAGATGTACCATGACCTCAGATGTGTGTATTGGTGGGATGGCCTGAAGAGGGACGTGGCAGGTTTTGTTGCTCAGTGTCCTAATTTTCAGCAGGTCAAGGTTGAGCACCAGAAGCCCGGTGGGCTATTGCAGGCTATTGATATTCCGACATGGAAGTGGGAGGTGATCAACATGGATTTTGTTACAGGGTTACCTCGTGCTCAGAAGAAGTGTGATTCCATCTGGGTTATAGTAAACAGGCTGACGAAACCAGCCCATGTTCTTCCGGTTAGGACCACTTACTCGGCTGAGGATTATGTTATATTATATAGCAGGGAGATTTTGAGACTCCACGGGGTTCCTAGATTTATGATGTCAGACAGATAAGCTCAGTTTACGGATAACTTCTGGAGGTTTTCCAGAAGGGGTTAGGGACACAGGTGAGTCTCAGTGTTGCATTACACCCTCAGACCGACGGACAGGCAGAACATAATATCCAGGCACTTAAGGATATGTTGCGGGCCTATGTTATTGATTTCAGGGGTAGTTGGGAGGATCACTTGCCTCTTGTTGAGTTTGCTTATAACAACAGCTACCATTCTTGCATTCAAATGACTCCATATGAGGTTTTGTATGGGCGGAAGTGTAGGTCGTCGATTGGTTGGTTCGAAGTGGCCGAGGTACAGTTAGTTGGCCCAGACTTGATTCAGCAGACTGTGGATAAGGTGAATCTTATCCAGGAGAGTGGGTTAGCAGCTCAGAGTCGGCAGAAGTCTTAGGCAGATAATCGGCGTTGACGCTTGGAGTTCAGGTTGACGTTTTAGTATTTTGCTTAAGTGCTATTATGTGGCCACGTGGGGCATTACTGCTATGTAGGGGTTGTAAAAGGAGAACTATGTGGCTATTTATAGTTTGACTCCGAAAGAACATTCGGAGATGAATGTTTCTAAGGGGGGAAGAATGTTACACCCCGAAATTTCAGGACATGTTTATAAGAACGTACGTAAGAACTCAAAAATGTTAAGATTTGAGACTAGTAAAAACATTTCGGAATTATGAAAATGTCGGAAAACGAAATATTGCGACGAATGGAAGGGTGACACGTGTCACCCGCCCTTGGATGGTCATGGTCGAATGGACCATGGGTTTTATGGTCATTTGACCAAGGTAAAGATGAGCAAGTCTTGCTAGGCTAAGAGCTTGATAATGTTGACTAAGTCCAAGGGCCACTTGGCTTGATCTTTTAGTGGAATGCATCCAAGCCACCCATATGTGCTAATCTTGACCCTCCATAGTGTTATTTAAACATACTAGTAGCAAGACAAGGCTTCTACACTTAGAAAAAATTGAAGAAAACTTTGAAGACTACAATGTTGCTCTCGGGTTAGGGTTCCAAAGAACAAGAAAAAATTTCGCTTGTTGTTCAATAATCTACATACTTTAAACCAAGGTTCCTAAGGGTATTGTAAGGGTATCTCAATAGAAAGATCCCGAAAAAGTATCGTTTTTGCGTTAGTCGCAAGGTGAAAACCTAAGTCACTTTCCTAGGTTTGGATTGGAAATTGAAGGAAAGTTGTTTGTGATCTTCTAAGGTCTTCAAGTGGCGGATTGGAGTGTCAAGGAGAGGCTCTAAGTTGCTAGGGAGCGACTTCGGATCTTGAAGTTGGAGTAAGGCTTGTCAAGGTAACAATCTTGTTCTCTTAAGTGTTATAAGATTACATATTGTTGTAGCCTTACATTTTAACTAGCATGAAGTATATGTGTTGAAGATTGATAAGTGTTATGGATATTGGAAGCCTAAATCCGAAATGACATTGTTAGCCATTTGAAATTGAAATACAATTTGGTCGATAATTAGAATCGTCGCATGTTATCTACTTGAAGATTGTAGTAGTTATAATCAATTGTGGCTTTATAACATGTTATACTAAACAACTTGGATTGAAAAGGAATTGGAAAAGAGGATATATTGTTACACCTATTGGCCGTGAGTGGCATTTCCTTTTTGGATTAGTTGATATAAATTGTGGGCGGAATTTTACACGTCCTATTAGGCGTGTAATCCCCTTTTGGTATCTACATTGTTGAGCCTTAAATGTGACATGTTTGGTTATTGAATTCGGGCCTTGAAAAAGGTGGAAATGTACGTAGAAACAAAGGAAGTGATGTCCGATTTTCCGTAGAATTTGGTGACTTTACACTTAGAATATTCTACGTTTGAAGCTAGAAGTTAATAGACGTATTATGGTCATTATAGGTTGACATACTACGTACGGCATATTGGACTTAGCAAGTGGATTGAACCGAAGAGGTATGTGGAACTTTCTTATCTCTTGAGCATGAGTAGTTGTAAATGTATAGTACGGTAGACGTATGAGATTTAAATGAATTTAGTTTCATTTGATATCCTTGACTTGTTTTAAGAATGTCCAAGTTGGTTGAGTTATAGAATTAACTCACTTGTTTTAAAGGTTAAAGATATCTTAGTTTCTAAAAGTTAAGAAACTTGATTTCTAAAGTTAAGAGACTCGAAGTATTTTGAAAGTTATGTAACTTGATTTGAAAGTATAAGTCTCTTGGTTATAAAAAGAATGAAAGTGTCTAAATCATAAAGTTAGTATAACGGATTTATGGGAAGTTGGTTATAATAACTTTATGGAAGGTTAAAAAGAATGGTTTACTCTAGTGATGTAAATAAAGATAAATGACTTGAAATGATGAAAGTCAAATTGATTTAAAGGCATCAATTGCTTAAAGTTTTAAAGTAAAAAGTCACTTGATTTAGAAGCCTATAAATGTATTTCTAAAAGGTATTGTGATTTGTCTTGAAAGGTAGATATGACTTGATACTACGGTTATTAGTATCTTGGAGTTTTATATGAAAAAGAGTCATTTTAAAAGAATAGAGGTACATAGTACTTTGGGTTAAATTCCCGGGTTTTATAATGACATGTTAGTGCCTTCAGTAAACTAAAATGAGAGTGTATATGAAAAAGGCTAATAAGAAGTTAGGGGGATTTCTTAACTTTCTTATGTTATGAATGATAAGCCGGTGGTGCTTATATTATGTATGATAAGCCGGTAGTGCTTATATTATGTATGATAAGCCGGTAGTGCTTATGTTATGTATGATAGCCGGTTGTGCTAGTGATATATTATTCATTACGGGGTCATTCCCCGGGTTTGTGGCATTTGCATATTCTGTGGATTTGATACCCATGATGCGAGGAATACCTCATGCGAGTCCGTAGGGCTTATGCGGGTGAAATAGTTCTATGCGGGGCGGACCAATCCTATGCGAGGAGATTACCTCATGCGGGTCCATACGACCTATGCAGGCGGATACAATCTATGCGAGAAAATTACCTCATGCGGGTCCATACGGCCTATACGGGTGAAATAGTCCCAGGAGTAGAATTGCAGAATGATACTACGGGCGGATGGCCCTAGGTTAATCATGAGCTTCCTGTTTTAAAACCGGCAAAAGTTATTCTTGTCTACACTCATTATTAGTAAGGCATAGTGTACTGTTAATGTGGTTATCATACATGTCCCCAGCTTTATTTTTTACTATTATGATTTCATTCTGATACTTTCAGGCCACATACTTGGTTTGTTATCTTGACCTCCTTGGAGTGCGTTCATGTCGCAGGTCGAGTTATACAGGTTGTTGATCCTCACTCTTAGGATCACTGTTCAGCTGTTGAGAAGCTCCATTACTCCGGAGGCTTATCTTTTGTTCAGGTCCCTGGTATTGTCGGTTGTTGTACATTCAGGGGTATGATGGGGCCTTGTCCCGTCACAGTTGTTATTCTTAGAGGTTTGTAGTCATATCTTGTGGATTGGGTTGTAAGAACAAAGATGTATATTTTCAGAAGGTGACCTTATCGGCTAGCCTGTTGATATTTACTGTCGAGTATTTTTTATGAGTTTATGTATGTTCATTGCTATTCTCGATGTATACTGTAGGGGTGCCAGTAGGGCACCGTCGCGCCCGGTCGGGTCGTGACAGGCGGGGACTTATTCCGTCATAGTTCTGTAAAACTCTTAGAGGTTTGTATTCATTTGTGGGATCGGACTCATGTACAGTGTAGCCTCTTTTGGATTATATATATATATATGGCAGCCTTATCGGTTTTTCCTTTGCATGTTTGTTTAATAAAAATGGGTGTTATTTAACTTTCGCGGATAACTTGTGTCGTAGAGGGTAGAAGGGTGCCAAGGTAGGGCACCAGTCGCGGGCCCGGGGTTCGGGTGGTGACAAATATCATGTCAAGGCTCAATCTTGCTTATACGCCAACTGAATATATCTCTTTGCATTCGGTTCTTCAATCACAGGAGGCCCCTTTGGTATTTGATTTAACTGGTGCCAGAACTCCTTGGCATTTTTCTCTACCTCCTTAGAGTTGGTATCCACTTTGTTTGTTATATTCTTCATGAATTTCATAACCTACTCCTATAATAGATTTTCTGGAACAGTCTCACTTCCCGAAGCATTATCATGTCTCGGCTCGTTATGACCATTTTTTGCAGCACTTGGGGCATTTGCTAGTGGTGTTTCCACGGTCGCTGGAGTACTGTCAGCATCGCTGGATACGAACTCGGAGAAGAAATGATTTAGGTTGATTGTTCGCTCATCACGACATTATGTGCCCTTATGATCTGCATGGCTTCCTCTGGCGTTTCATCATTGAGGGTCTGCCCACCCTGGGTATGTCCATCTCCTAAAGTGGATCCGTCTGCCACGACCGAACCTGCCTGCGGATCGTGCCTTACCGGCACCCAAGTAGACATACATCCAGTAATCGTGAATATAAAAACACAACATGAAACAATGTAAAAGAGACATAGTTTATACGAGGAAAAGTTGCCTTTTCGCATAATATATATAAATACCCAAAGTGAATAGTTACATCCCAACTTTACAACGACTACACCTCTAAGGAAGTAAAACAACTATGGCGGGACAGGGCCCCACCATACTGAATGAACATAAATATCTACAATCATCGTGACTATACCAAAGATAAGCCTCGGAGAAGCGGAGCTTCCTAGCTGAGCGTGATCTAAGGCGGGGATCAACAAGCGGTGTACCTACACTGCGGCATGAACGCAGCTTCAAAGAGGTCCGCAGTGTAAGTATGTGACACTGAAAATCGTAAATGAAATCATAGTAGTCTATATAAGCGGAGACATGTATGATAACCAAACTACGATTCCTGATAAATAAGCCATGTCAAATCGTGGACTCACGCCTCAAAGTCATCACTCAATATAAATATGGGTCTCACGCCCACAACATCAATCATGCGTGGAATACCTTCCTCATCGCCGGCATCATGATATAAAAACACCAAGGAATACATGAACACAGGTCCCGCTGTGTCATAATAAAACCGCACGGTAAGACGAAGGCATAGCCGACTACTAACACCTACGCACCAACAAGGTCATAAAGCGTATCATGAGGTATGTCTAGACCGCCATGATCGGTAGCCACTCCGCGATATCAAATGTGCGTCTAGTCACGAACTTCCCGACTCCACATAGGCCACTCACATAGGCGCGCGTGAGGTATTCCCGCGTCGGTAGCTACTCCCCAACGCCCGGACTCGCGACCGCATGGCCACATATACCGCATGACCACAAAGGCCGCACACTAACCTGGAACTCTCGTAGCTCCGCATATGTCCCCTGGACCCGCATGAGGTAGTCTCGAATCATGGTCCTGCATCACCGAGCAATACCCCGCATCGGAGGCGACAACCCGTATCATGTCAAGAGGTGAGTGATATAATACTAATCATAACAGCTTATCGTTAAACAACATAAGCACAACAAGGGAAACCCCTTTACACAAACATCACAAGACACTAACACACGTAGCATCCTAACATGTTCACTTATCAAATCGACAAGAAAGTATTACAAGGCTATCACAAAACAACACAATTAAGTTATTCACACAAGGTACTTTCTACTTTATGTTAACAAGTTTGGGTTTTTATCCCCAAAGTACTTCATACATTAATTCTTTAAAAGATCTGTTTCTTTCACAAAAGTCACACAATACCCGTAGTATAAAAATAGAGTGACTATATTTTTAAGTAAACCAAAACACTTCCCTTTGTAAAGTCAAGTAACAACATTATTTTTCAAACGTTCAAGTTCGCCTAATTCCAAATGCTCAAGTTTCTCATTTTCGAAAGGTTTCGTAGTTCATAGTTTTAATCTCTTGATGATATAATTTTCCTTTAAAACAATTTGAGAAACATATGCCTTATATGTGAGTAGGTTATTCTTGTTTATAACAATCTTATTAAAGCAGCCATGATCTAGGAAAATGTAATATCATTTTGTCTCATCTTAGCTTCTATGCAGATGGAGGTTTCTACTGGTTTTAATAATACTTAATTAGTCAATACATTTCCCTTTATTAGCGCTGCAGTGGTTTGTTCGATACTTATTCTGATTTCCGAAATCAGTAAAACATTATTCCTTTTACAAACCAAGTACTCATTACTCACGAATGAGGTTTCACACCTTTTTAACAAAATTCATATTAATACAATTAAGTCAAGTCTCTTATCTTTTAAGATCAAGTCTCTTAACTTCTAAAATCAGTAAACCATTCTTCTTACCTCTCTTAAGTCGTTATACCTAACTTCCCATAAAGCTAGTATAACTCTTAAGCTTTTAAAACCAAGTATTACTCTTCTTTCAAAAAGGTTTCTTAATTCTTTTGAAATACTTCAAGATTCTTATTATTAGACTCAAGTCAAAAGACACCGCAGTAAAACCACGTTCAGTTAACACTCGTACGTCTACCGTACTATATATATTCTTTAAAATATCATGCTCAAGAGGATATGAAGAATCACATACCTCGCGACGATTATCGACTATTAGCAAAACTCTCCACGGCTATAACCCGGCTAGCCTTGTTCTGTAATATCCTTCTATGAATCCTATATTCATTTCTATACTACTACCGTATGTAATTTCCAATTACAATATAAGGACAAGAGTATTTACCTCGATAAGCCCAAAATTATCCAAGTTAAATGTCGATCCTGAGCAACGTTTAGCTCCTACTCTGGGTGCTCCAACCCGCTCCAAACAACCCTTAGAAGTTCTACGCAACTTCTTCTTAATACTTCAACCGGCTATGAAGATTTTCCTTAGGGTTTCATTTTTGTGACTGAAGGGAAGTACAATAGTATTTCTGGGCTTTTAGTATAGGGGTAACCTTGGAATACTACAAGGTATTTGAGCCAAGGTATTTTGGAATAGTAACAATACTTGTAGAATACTTTTCAACCAAGGGGGGGGGGGTATATTTACGAGAACAACTCTCAAGGTAGGGGGGGTTTCGGCCAAGGCTCACAGGGGAGGGAAGACTTGGACGAGAACTACATGAAGGGGAGGATTTCAAGACTTAGAAACATTTTGTGGATGAAGAAGTCTTCAACGAGGGGTATTTATAGGACAACCAAGGGCCAAGATCAAGACAAGTGGTGGGCAAGTGTAGGGTGAGGATTTGGGCAAGTGTACCTTATCCATCTACCACACAAAATATCACAAATATCCTACCAACTCCTTGACCCTCAAATCGTCCAAGAACCGCCCACAACAACGTCCACTTTGAGGGTGACACATGTCACCCTCCCGTTGGTCCAAAATATTTCATCTCTCGGAAAAATCCTCAAAAATAATCAACGTTACAACCGTAATTTTCCCTTCGCAAAATTTGGAAAACGTTTCGTCGGAAAACAATTCTTTTTGGTAGTTGTGCACAAATATTTTCGTTCCTAGCCTAACTTAAGGCCTAAACTTTTGTACGTACGTCCTCACGTACATACTCTGGAAATACGGGGTATAACATTCTCCCCTCCTTAGAAACATTCGTCCCGAATGTTCCTTCTCTAGGCAGATAACGATAACGTTCCACTTAACATATTCTCACTTCTTCCCTTACTCGTCGTACCCTCCTCGTACACTCGAACTCTTTCTCATAACTTACCACATTTACGCTCGCTTGATTCCCAAAATCTCGAGTTCTTGTCCAACTTGGTCATCGTTAGCGGGAACACTCTGGATGGATCTCCTATACTTTTCGAACATAACAACTGAAAGACCGGACGTCTCGCTTCCTACGTCGACGGTAATGCCAACTTATAGGCAACCCGCCTATTCTTCACATAATCAAAGCGCTCCAAGTATCTCGGGCTAAGTTCCTCTCTGTTTTCCAAAACTCGTCACACCTTTCCGGTGGTACCTTCAAGAGTACCGACCAACCCGAACTTCAAGTGTCGGCGTCGATTATCCGCTGACTTACGGTGACTGAGCCGCGAATAACCTTCCTTGGATAAGCTTCACGCTACCCACATCCTGGCGAACAAGTATGAACCTACTAGGAACCGTGCCAACATCGAACCAATCGACGGCAACCTACACTTCCGCCAAACGATGCCTCACAAGGCACCTCGAATATTGATATGGTAGCTATTAAACACTCCCGCAGCGAGGCAACAATCCTTACTACCCGCGAATCCAAACATCGCCCGAGGGCGAATGCGTCTTCGAGACTACTTTGAGTTCCTAACCTGCTGGTAAAACTTCGAGAAAAGAAATAGCCGTAACACTGGCTCCACTGCTGTCACATAAGGTGAAAGTAGGCACCTCGTGCAGCCTTACAACCTTCCCGATATAACATCTCGCGTAACCTCGCCGAGTACACTGGTCCCGAGAAAGACAAGATGGGCTGACCTCATCGGCCCGACTACTGGTCGAACGCATCCACAAACTCGTACGCTGGTTAACTAAACTTGGGCCTAACACCCTCATGACCCTACCATAAAGCGGAACCACCACAAACTGACCCCACCACAATACAGGCCGCGGGTTGACCCGCAATTGGTCCGCAACCCGACCCGCTATCACGCAAAACTCTTGTTCCCCGATCCGGAACAATCTCATAATCAAGTCACGAAAACCTAGTGGTCTTCTTAGATCAACTACCCTCTTTCCTTTCACACTACACAGAGACTTATCACACAAACATATCTCACATGAACTATGCACTCTGATAAGGGTCAAACATAAAATAAATCTTTTACTCAAGATGACCTCACATCTAAGGTCTCTACGTATAATATTCTAAGGCTCATAATTAACACAATGCTATCTGAACATAACACTTAAAATATACTCATCTTATCACACATACTAATCTCTAAAGGGTTAAGGATATACCTGTATCTACTGCTTCACTCCCCTTTTGTCGTTCTAGTCAATCACCCTGTTGGGCGATAGCTAGGAAGGTGATGAACTAGCCACCGATCTGAAGTGAGTCTCTACATCCGCGCCACCTGCAGTGGACAAATTCTCGCAAATGGCCTGCTGTCGCAAGCATAAAAAGTCGAAGAAGCACGACACTCCCAAAATGACATCTACCACAACGCCACACCGAGCGGTGGCCTCTGCAGCTAACACCCTTCCTCTCCGAACCATCGACTCATGAATCGATGCGTAGACCGAGTCCTCCTACTAGGACATATTTTCGACACATGGCCGACGGCGGCGCAGTAAAACAAGTACCAACAAAGACGACATTCCGGGATGGCGTTTGCCACACCGTGAACACCGAGGAAAAGCGAATCGGCCGGGACGAAACCTACGTGTTCTGCGAACTAGCGACCACGAGCTCGACCAACTCCTACATACGAGCGTCACGAACCCCGCGGAGAACCACTCTACCTGGCGGAGGCGCATAACCAATCTGGCCGAGAAGGTCCGCCTCGAAAGTTACCAAGGACCATTGCTCGCCCTCTTACGCGATCTTGGTTAACCCGTCGATCCCTACGTTTCTTGGCCTGCTGTGCATAAGCCTGTACGCAGGCCATGCTCATGCCTGACTGAAGAGCTACTCTTGCACAACCCTTTCTTAGATATTCATCAAGGCCCGCGATAAATCGATACATAATATACTCTCTGGTTGCTAAATCCATAGCTAGAAACATGGTCGTCTCTTTGCAATCCATACCTCCTGCTACAGGTCGTTGAACTGAAGGTTCAAATATCATGGCCGCAGTAGGAACTGCTGCCGCTGTGCTAGACTCTGCTGGGACTGGCGACGTCGCAGAACTCCCCGAATGAAGCACCAACTCAGGTGATGGTTGGGCACGTGCCTCGTAACCCTCTCGGTTTCTACTCGCCTCCACGCTGCCTTGCCATTCGGGCCGGGTTGCCATACGCGGAGGCATAACTGGTAAGGGAAAGAAATACGTTAGAGGGGTCCAACTTATAACACAGCTCTAAGGCACGATCTCAGAGTGAGAAGAATGGAAACCAATCCTAAATATCCTATAGCCTCCTGATTATTGGTGTGACAACACACCGATAATCAAGACTTACTAGATACGGTCTGTAGACACTTTCCGAGGATTAACTGCTCTGATACCACTTTTGTCACGACCCGAACCCGGGCCCGTGACTGGTGCCTTACCCGGCCACCCAAGTAGACATACATCAGAGTAATCAGCGGAATATAAAAATACAACATGAAAAAATGTAAAAGAGACATAGTTTATCTGAGGAAAAGTTGCCTTTCGGCATAATATATATAAATACCCAAAGTGAATAGTTACATCCCAACTTTACAACGGGACTACAGACCTCTAAGGAAGTAAAACAACTATGGCGGGACAGGGCCCCACCATACCCTGAATGAACATAAATATCTACAATCATCGGGGACTATACCAAAGATAAGCCTCCGGAGAAACGGAGTTTCCCAAAACGCTGAACTGTGATCCTAAGAGCGGGGATCAACAACTGGTGTACCTCTACTGCGGTGAAACGCACCGAAGGAGAGTCGACAACAGTGCAGAGTATGTGCATCAAAATCACGTAAATGAAATCATAGTAGTCTATATAAAGCGGAGACATGTATGATAACCAAACTACGATTCCTGATAAATAGCGATCATCTAAGTCGGAACTCACGCCTCAAAGTCATCACTCAATATAAATATGGGTCTCACGCCACAACATCAATCATGCCCGTGGAATACCTTCCTCACCGCCGTGATGCTATGATATAAAAGCACGAAGGAATACATATGAACACGGTCCCACTGTGTCATAATAAAACCGCGGGGTAAATGCGAAGGCATGGCCGACTACTAACACCCACGCATCAACAAGGTCATAAAGCGTATCATGAGGTCTGTCTAGCCGCCACATGATCGAAGCCGCCACTCGCCGCGATATCAAATGTGCGCGTCTAGTCCCGAACTTCCCGACTCCCGCATAGGCCACTCGCATAGCCCGCAGGTATTCCCGCATCGAGGTAGCTACTCCCGCAACGTCCGGACTCGCGACCGCATGGCCACATAGACCGCATGACCACAAAGGCCGCACACTAACACCGGAATTCTCGTAGCTCGCATGGGTCCCCGGACCCGCATGAGGTAGTCTCGAATCATGGTCCTGCACCACCGAGCTATACCCGCGTCGGAGGCGCAACCCGGTATCATGTCAAGAGGTGAGTGATATAATACTAATCATAACTTATCGTTAAACAACATAAGCACAACAAGTGGAAACCCCTTTACACAAACATCACAAGACACTAACACACGTAGCATCCTAACATGTTCACTTATCAAATCGACAAGAAAGTATTACAAGGCTATCACAAACCAACACAATTAAGTTATTCACACAAGGTACTTTCTACTTTATGTTAACAAGTTCGGGTTTTTATCCCCAAAGTACTTCATACATTAATTCTTTAAAAGATCCGCTTTTCACAAAAGTCACACAATACGTAGTATAAAAATAGAGTGACTATCTTTTTAAGTAAACCAAAACACTTCCTTTGTAAAGTCAAGTAACAACATTATTTTCAAACGTTCAAGTTTGCCTAATTCCAAATGCTCAAGTTTCTCATTTTCGAAAGGTTTCGTAGTTCATAGTTTTAATCTCTTGATGATATAATTCTCCTTTAAAACAATTTGAGAAACATATGCCTTATATGTGAGTAGGTTATTCTTGTTTATAACAATCTTATTAAAGCAGCCATGATCTAGGAAAATGTAATATCATTTTGTCTCATCTTAGCTTCTATGCAGATGGAGGTTTCTACTTGTTTTAATAATACTTAATTAGTCAATACATTTCCCTTTATTAGCTGCATGATGGTTTGTTCGATACTTATTCTGATGTCCGAAATCAGTAAAACATTATTCCTTTTACAAACCAAGTACTCATTACTCACGAATGAGGTTTCACACCTTTTTAACAAAATTCATATTAATACAATTAAGTCAAGTCTCTTATATTTTAAGATCAAGTCTCTTAACTTCTAAAATCAGTAAACCATTCTTCTTACCTCTCTTAAGTCGTTATACCTAACTTCCATAAAGCTAGTATAACTCTTAAGCTTTTAAAACCAAGTATTACTCTTCTTTCAAAAAGGTTTCTTAATTCTTTTGAAATACTTCAAGATTCTTATTATTAGACTCAAGTCAAAAGACATGAAAAACCACGTTCGATTAACACGCCGTCGTCTACCGTACTATATATATTCTTTAAAATATCATGCTCAAGAGGATAGGAAGAATCACATACCTCGCGACGATTATCGACTATTAGCAAACGCCCATCGCCTATAACTTGGCTAGCCTTGTTCACCTTTCAAGTAGGACATGCTACTCGTAGAACTTTCAACCTATAAAGGCCATATCGTCTATCAGCGTCCGACTACTCAGAATATTCTAAGCGGGGGTTCTCTTTTCTCACGAAAAATCGGGCAAGACTTCCTACCCGTTAAACTACACAAGTTCATCAGAATACGATCTATGTAAATCTGATTTAATCTTCTTCTTTAATATTCTTGATGTGATTTGGTTCAATTCTTTTCTGTAATATCCTTCTATGAATCTTATATTCATTTCTATACTACTACCGTATGTAATTTCCAATTACAATATAAGGACAAGAGTATTTACCTCGATAAGCCCAAAATTATCCAAGTTAAATGTCGATCCTGAGCAACGTTTAGCTCCTACTCTGGGTGCTCCAACCCGCTCCAAACAACCCTTAGAAGTTCTACGCAACTTCTTCTTAATTCTCAACCTGGCTATGAAGATTTTCCTTAGGGTTTCGTTTTTGGATGAAGGAAAGTACAATAGTATTTACGGGCTTTTAGTATAGGGGTAACCTTAGAATACTACAAGGTATTTGGGCAGTATTTTGGAATAGTAACAATACTTGGAGAATACTTTTCTACCAAGGGGGTGTATTTACGAGAACAACTCTCAAGGTAGGGGGTTTCGCCAAGGCTCACAAAGGGGAGGAAGACTTGGGCGAGAACTACCTGAAGGGGAGGATTTCAAGACTTAGAAACATTTTGTGGATGAAGAAGTCTTCAACCAAGGGGGGGGGGGTATTTATAGGACAACCAAGGGCCAAGATCAAGACAAGTGGTGGGCAAGTGTAGGGTGAGGATTTGGGCAAGTGTACCTTATCCATCTACCACACAAAATATCACAAATATCCTACCAACTCCTTGACCCTCAAATCGTCCAAGAACCGCCCACAACAACGTCCACTTTGAGGGTGACACATGTCACCCTCCCGTTGGTCCAAAATATTTCATCTCTCGGAAAAATCCGCAAAAATAATCAACGTTACAACCGTAATTTTCCCTTCGCAATGTTTGGAAAACGTTTCGTCGGAAAATAATTCTTTTTGGTAGTTGTGCACAAATATTTTCGTTCCTAGCCTAACTTAAGGCCTAAACTTTTGTATGTACGTCCTCACGTATATACTCTGGAAATACGGGGTATAACACGTCCGTAACTGTTAGATCTTCCAATACTTGGTGTGCTACCGGAAGGTCATCTGGTCTGATTTGGACATTCTCAGCATTGTTCCTAGGGATGCGGCTGCCTCCGAGTTCTTCCATACTTGTCATCTATTAATTTAAACGAAAATAAGACTTAAAGAAAAGATTAAATTATAGAAGAATGTGTCACTTGTGACACCACTACTGGCCAGTCCCCACGGTGGGCGCGAAACTGTTTACCCGTAAATTGGTACAGTTTAATTTATATACCTGGTCAAGAACATATGGATCTCAAGTGATTGATTTGGCAAATATCTGACCTGATAAATAAGGTAAATAAAGAATAACAAGATGAGATTAAGAGACAATTAGACTTAGCCTGTTAGAAGCTTCATGATTAGGCTTCTGTTCTGCTAATATGAAAACACAAGTATTAAGATAAAGAATATGAATCGAAAAGGAACGTTGTAATAGCTTGAATATCATGTTTACAAATGGAATAATTGATCTTATTTATACTTGAGCTCACGGGTACACGTTCCACGATTTATGCCTCCTATTAATACAAATAAATGAATGGTGTAATAATTGAATAATTAGTGTCTTCATAAATGTCATTAATGCAATTTTGGGAATCAAGAGGGGGTTGCTCTGATGGTAACCGCCTCCACTTTCAACCTGAAGGTTGCGAGTTAGAGTCACCAAGGGAGCAAAGGGGGAACTCCTGGAGGAAGTGGTTAAAATTCGAACCGTTTCTTCTTTCGGTACCTCGTGACCCTTTGATACCTCTGGTGCCATTTCTGCGCGCCCGGTAGCACTGAGTTGGATCTGATTCATCGCCACTTACCACGTGTCATGAAATAATTCGTCCAACTGTATAATACAAATTTTTCCCTATACAACATCTTTTTATTTCGATCCCAACACATATTACCTGACTCTGAACACAAGTAATGGCTTTTTTAACTACTAGGTAAATGAGCAAAGAGGCGTGTCTCTAACAGAAGAGCTCGTCTCTTGGTCTATAAAAGGTCAGTTTGAGATTAAGATCAAATAGAGAAGAATTACAGGTACTTCAAAAATTTAGACACAAAATCAATACAGAAAATATCCACCAGTTTTGTGTCAATCCGAGTTTGAACAACTTGCTCAAGACTGCCATCATTGCTTGCGACAAATTAGATACTTTGTTTACTTTCAGTGAGTTCTCGAAATATAATTTAGTTGGTGCATTATGCAATCAAAGTTAAAGCATTTATTGTATCCTAGATGCAACTAGCAGTAACTCTATTTGCACACCCTTATTGGTAGAGGTAAAAATGTCCGACTTAAGGAAAGAGACATTGTAACTCCCTTTGAGCGATAAAAAACAAACAGAAATAGAGCAAGATAAAAGTAGTTTTGCAATTTTCAATTTCTGAAGAGAATGAATATGCCAAATCAGTCCTACATTGATACAGCAAGCTCAAGAATTACACCAAAAAAAAAAGATATTAGTAATACATTTCCTATGATGCTCCGTTAGCATATAAAACAGAACAAAGAAAAAAAATACCAAATGAAACTACTAGTCATTGAGAAAAAACAAAGACCACTCTTCAGGAATTCAGTTTTGCAGCATATATATACACAATATAAGGATCACTTCACTTGTTAATATATAGTGTGTAGGTCAGTACCATCAGAAGTAACAATATCTATGATGGCTTGATCATTGTAATGGTGACCTTGAGTCAAGATTGTCCTCCTTGTTTAGTCCTTGAGGAGGAATGAAGGAGTCAATAGAGAGGCCCGGGACGTTGAATGCAACATCATCAATGATATACGTCTCTTCCATTCGGGTGATTGCAGGCCCTGCTTTTAAGTTGTCCCCAAATCTTGTGATAATCACACTTGAGCAACCCCAATGTGCAATCATCACGCCCTCTACAGGCCGATAGTCCTCCACTTTTGTACCCATTGTTGTTTCCCAATATGTTGGAGGGGAACCCGGAGACTGGATTCTAGTCAAGTATGAGTCCTCTACATAAACTAGCAATCCACTTCTTTGGCTGAAGTAACCAAAGACGACATGCTTGATCATCTCTGCTGTGTTGTCACTCCTTTCAGTTAAGTCGGGATGATTTGCAGATAATTTTAAAACAAAGGAATCAATACCCAAGATTTTCTTTTCACCAATGTATTCAGATGCAGAGTAAACTGCTGCTACAGCCAGTGGATCAAGGCCCTACACACCAAAATTCTGTGTTAGGAGTAAGAGAGGGAGGGAGTTTTTCCAAAATTTCAAGTTTGGCAGGACTAGGTTGTTACATCTTGCACGGAAAAGTCATACCTTTAGATCAAACCCAAATGGCCAAATCACGTTTAGACTGGAAGTTGATAGAATAACCCTAGTACTATGTCTGTTGTGTCCAAGTAAGACTTGTGCTTAATGAGTTTAATGGAAGAAGATACTCAACAAGTCTATCACTTTCAGTATCTTTGTTTAAAAATGCAGTATAGTCACAACACAACAAAGGGAAATTGGTTCTTTAATTTTTTCTGAAAAAATATAAAGTTATATATTTTGGGCTACATGTATTTTGCATTTTTAGTATTGTGTAAAAGTTGTGAAATGCGTCGTCACATGTACCACCATTACCACAGGCGAAGGCCATGCTTTAGTGTTGGCTTTCCACTACAAGTGAGGTAGGGAGGAACATGGGAAAGGTAATAGAAAATATTTGCCTGCCACTTATGGGGAATATTCCCATACGTAAAGAGTTCCTAGTAAATATTATACATATAAATCTGAAAATAGATCTCCGCTAGTAAAGAATGATTAATCTACTGTAGCAAGTAACTTATGTTTTACTTGCCTGAAGAGCTCGACGTAGAGGGCGGATGGGGCCTTTGGCAGCATGAGAAGCTAGCCAAGGTGTGTGCCTCCAAGCAACATTGCCATCACTACCAGCTACAACTTTATGAGCACCCACAACTAGCTCAATCAACCACTTGTTAGGTACCATTTGCCACAAAACAAAGCAACCCTTTTGTATGGCACTACTAGGCTCGTTCACTATGCCCATTGCAACTTTTCCGCTTACATACATGTTCTTCATTGCCCCTTCTATCTTCCTACACCCACTTGCTGCTCTGAAGTGTTCAATAATGTATTCAGCTGATGACGAAACCTGTACAAAACTAATATGCATTCAATATTGTACAACCACCACTAAATGTTTGTCTTTATGACCGTGTTGTACAATAGGAACACGTGAATATCTCACCTCCACAAACATTGTCAATTGGATTTCATCTAGTTTCATTTTTAATATGCAACATCACTTCAAACAGTGCATCGCGCCCCACAAATGTGGACTTAACTAATTGTATTTATGAATCAACAGTTCAAATTCTTGCTAGTATATTGGTGTCTTGATCAATGAAGAAAATAAATAAATATATGACGCGTTTCCATCAGTAAACCCAATTACGTAGCAAGTACAAAACGCATTACATGAGAGTGAAAACTCCTCGCCCAACCCCACAATGGCAACAACTACAGGATGGGGTGATTCAAAGAAACTTGAAAGCAAAAGCAAGAATGGCATAGGACAGTGCGCTTATACACGTTACTCTATTTGAGATAAAGATGCTAACTTGTAAAGAAAAAAGGAAAAAAGAAAGGCTTACTTGAGTAATGGGGATTTTAGGATGAAAAGAAACAGGAAAGAGAGGGCAGCCAAGAACACTGAGGAGAATTCTGAGGTCAGATTTCTTGGTGATGAAGAGCAAAGACATGTGAGTTCTAAGCCAGTTTCTCCATCTTTGTGCTTTCTTCGAGGAAGAAGAAGAAGAATCACTTTCTTCTTCGTTTGTTGGTACTTCTGATAATGGTGCAAGACGACTCATTTCATCTACCAACAATTACAATTTATTAGTAAACATATGTATAGAAATACTCACTAGGAAGCTGCTGCTAAAAGGAAGAGAAATTTGGAGAGGAGTTGTTTTAAATAGTAGGTATGCTATTGCTACTTACGAGTATCTAATTTCTTGTAGCTTTCTCCACGTGCACCTCACCTCGCGTGCACTTCTCTTTTTATTTTAAACAACAATTCCTCTTTCAATAATTATATTCAAGTGTTTATTGGTTTTAAATTTTTCTATTTTGTGGTGTTTAGAAAAGAAAAACTATTTTTAAATACTTACTTTTAGACCAGTATTTTTAACTTTTAATCTACTTTTAAAAAGATAATCCAAACATTTCTTAGTTGAGTAAACAAAAATTTATTTATTTGGGCTAAGCAAAAAAAAAAATGAGTTGAGACTTGAGCGTGAGAACGTTAGCTGAGAATTGAACCTTTGTATCCGGTGGTTAGTGTTAGGTAAGACTTTCTTAAATTAAATTTCCATAGTAGAATTTATCTTTTATTTTTCAATTCAACTGCTATCAAATGTTTGTGTAATTGAATTTATATAATATTTGGATACACATTACCCTATTTATGAGAATACAATTTTAAAAAGTAATCAAGTTAAAAAAAATAATTATTTTAAAAGTTTGATCATGTTTAGCTAACGTCTCCCAACATCGGGAAAAAGGGTGGCTCAAATCCTATTTTGCTGAAGATGGAGAACATTTTCATGTTTATTGTTACGCCCGTACTTTTACGTTAAGATATGTCCTGAGCGAACTAATACGAAGTCTGGGAAGGTTAAGGCCTTGTATAAGGATAACAACGGTTTAAAACAAATGTTAAGGAAGTACCGTAAGTGTTGGAGGTTAATCGAATCAAAGATCTTATAACACATACTTTCGAGGTAAGACTAGGAGTATCTAATATGCTAAGAAGGTCGTAATATGAGGTATTGGAATCGTATAGTAGTCGTATTTTAAGTATTGAAGTCAAGCAAGTTGTAAAACAAAAGTCGATAAAAGTTATCGCAAGTTACGTTCATAAGCACTAAAATTTGGGTTAGATGTCATCGATTTTCTCTCAATGTACTTATAGTTACGGGGTGACTCGCCCACCATATGGAAGATCTAAGAGTCTAGTTTCAAACGCATTAAACCGTTCGTTGAAACGACGTCGGAGAAGGGAGATATGCACAGTTTTGGACTGCGCTCCTAGCCCCTTTGGGACTCACTTGAGTCGGTGGCTAACCTTTTAATGCAATTTAAGGCATCTCACATTCTTACTTCGTTATTTTTCACCCAAATCAGTTTCCAAACACCCTCAAATACTCTCTAAGAGATCTCCAACCATTCAAGAAGTTGTCACGACCGACCGGGCCGCGGTGCCCTACTGGGCACTCTTACAGTATACATCGAGATAATCGGAACATACATAAACTTAACAAGAATAAATAATAGGTTAGCGGGGGAGCATAAGGCTACCCGGATATATACAAATCCAAAAGCAGTTACCTCATTTTTTTTTCAAAGTGACTCACAAGATATGACTACAGACCTCTAAGAGTTTTTATAACAACTATGATGGGACAGGGCCCCGCCATACCCCTGAATGTACAGGAACCTACAATCTCAGGGAATCATACCAAAAGATAAGACTCCGGAGAAACGGAGCTTCCCAAAACGCAGAACTGTGATCCTATGAGCGAGGATCAACAACCGGTGTACCTCACTGCGGATTTAACGCAGCGGCCGAGGTCAAGATAACAGTACCAAGTATGTGAATCAAAATATCAGAATGAAATCATAACGCTATATAAAGCGAGACATGCATGATAACCAAACTACAGTACACAATATATAACAGTCATGTCAAGTCAGGGACTCATGCCCTCAAAGTCATTACTCAAACATAACCATGAGTCTCACGCCCATAATGTCAATCATGCCCGTAGAACTCCTTCCTCACTGCCGGCAGTCTATGATATAATATAACACCAAAAAGTACACATGAACACCAGGTCCCATCTGTGCCATAAAAACTGACCGGGGCAAGTACGAAAGCCAACTACCAGATCCAGCCTGCATCAGCAACGACCGGGGCAAGTACGGAGGCTAGCTAACAGATCCTGCCTGCGTCATCAACCTCATGGAGAGCTAGTCCATGGCATAATAATATACCGGGAGTTTAACCCGCCGCATGGCCGCATGCCCCCGTAATTCCTTCATCGGTGCAGACATGTCCATGTAACAATAATAACATACCGGGAGTTTAACCCGCCGCATGGTCGCATGCCCCCGGAATTCCTTCATCGGTGCAGACATGTCCATGTAACAATAATAACATACCGGGAGTTTAACCCGCCGCATGGCCGTATGCCTTAGGAATTCTTTCATCGGTGCGCATATACGCCCATGTAACAATAATAACATACCGGGAGTTTAACCCGCCGCATGGCCGCATGCCCCCGGAATTCCTTTTATTCGGTGCAGACATGTCCATGTAACAATAATAACATACCGGCCCTCCATTGAGAGACGCGGTAGCATAAGAATACAACTTTTGCACAACAAGGCTATCACAAGCAAGCACATGCAATTACCATACTTCTAGACTTTCATTAACATGTAAACTAATTCACCATTTTTATAAACTCCAAGTACTTTCATCTTATGCCAACAATCCGGGTTTCAACCCCAAAGTACTACATACTTCAATTCACTTAAAAGATCCCCTTTTAAGTAAAAACCCCCCCGATACTAATACCCGTAGTATCAAGACACCTTCATGTTTAGATCAAGTACTTTATACTTCTTAAACCAAGTGGCTTACATTTTTAAAACAACGTCAAATATACTTTCAAAACCCAAGTAACTCACTCTTTTAAGATCAAGACACTCACATCTTTTAAAATCAAGCCACTTATACTTTCTTATTCAAGACAAGTTCAATATTCAAAAACAAGTTACTTACATCCTTAAACTCAAGTAACTTTACTCTTTTCAAAACAAGTAACCTATACTTTTAAATCAAGTTACTTCATACTTTCCCCAAAAATCAAGTCGTTAAGTCAAGTCTCTTATCTTTTAGAATAATCAAATCATTCTTTTATCTTCATAAAGTCGCTATAACTAACTTCCCATAAAGTTATTATAACACTTTATGTTTGAAACCAACCAAAGACAACTAAACTCATTTAACACACGACGCTCATCACTATATATTTCACAATAATCATGCTCAAGAGGATAGGAAGAATCGCATACCTCTTGGTTCAATCCACTTGCTAAGTCCAATAGCCGCACGTAGTATGTCAACCTATAATGACCATAATACGCCTATTAGCTTCTAGCTTCAACGTAGAATATTCTAAGTGTAAAGTCACTTATTCTACGGAAAATCGACAAAGACTTCCTTCGCTTCTACGCATTTTCCACCTTTTCAAGGCCCAAATCAATAACCAAACATGCCACATTTAAGGAGAAACAATTCAGCAATTCAAAGGGGATTACACGCCTAGCCGGACGTGTAAAATTCTGCCCCACAATTCATATTAAACAATCCAATATTTCCAAGCCACAATCGGCTACCATTTTCACAACAATTATCAATTCCCTTTCAATTCCGCTTTTCAATCCAAGTTGTTATTCCAACATGTTATATACCTATAACAATTATGACAACTACAATTACTTTCTTCCTTAACACGCGATTTATAACTATGGACCAAATTGTATTTCAATCTCATTGGTTAACAAGGTCATTTTCGGATTTAGGCTTCCAACATCCCTAACACTTACAAACCTCCAATACTTATTTTCATGCTTGTATAAATAAATCACTACAACAATATGAAAACTTTAATCACTAAGTAGACAAAATTGTTACCTTGAAAAGCCCAAAACGGTCCAACAAATCTCGCCCACTTTAGCCCTCTTTCCGCAATTCCTCTTCACGTTAAAATCACCTCTACGAACCCCCTACAAGCTTGCCAACATATTTCCTTCTTGTCGCCTTTCCAAAAAAATCTCATCACACTAGGGTTTCATCAATTTTTTTTGAGAGAGAAGAGGGGAATTTTATTTAGGAAAATCTTTGCAAATGACCAAGTCTTCAAGACTTGGTCCTAAAATAAGACCCTCCTCTTGGTCAAAAGATGGGAGGGACACTTGTCGCCCTCCCATGGGCCTTTTCCAAAATATCTTCTGATTTTTCCCCATTTTTCGCGGAAAATCCCGCCTTGGTGCCGCTGCCGCAGTCAGGCCACTGGCGACGCCTGACTGGAACATTTTTCCTACTCTTCTGCCAGCTGATCTTGTAACGTCCATTACTTTCTACTCCGATGTCCAATCGACGAGCGGTTTGTTGCGTTGGACACTAGACTCAACGAGCTTCATACTAGGCTTTTGAATCACCTAAAAACTCTTAATGAACTAGGAGATATGCCGCTCCAAAGTTGACTGAAAATCTGCCTACAACATTTGCCAACTTATCTTTCCAACTTCAATTCTTATATCCTTTCGTGACGCTCAAATACATGATGCGGAATTACGGTGTAACACATACTGAACTACGGGTGTAACATTCTTCCTCTTAGAAACATTCGTCCGAATGTTCCTTCTAAGTCTCCAAACATACATGCGCGCAGATTGTCACGACCCGATCCGGGCCGTGATCGTGCCTTACCCCGCACCCTGGTGATACAACATCGAGAAAATCAGCGAAATAAAAACTTAAACATGAAACAAGAGATAAAGTATGAAACAAAGCAACTAAAACGGTCACCTTCACGAATATATACATATATATATCAACCTCAACAGTTAAATCCTTTTACAAACCTCGCCACAACAAGATTACTGCACTTAAGAATGTAAATTATAACTATGACGGACGGGCCCCGCCATACTGAATGTACAAGTATCTACACCGACGAGACTATACCAAAGATAAGCCTCGGAGAAACGGAGCTTCCCAAAATCCGAATCGTGATCCATGAGCGGATCCACAACCGATGTACCTCTACTCATGCAGATGAACGCAGCCGCATGAGGTCAAGATAACAGTACCAAGTATGTGAAATCAGAAAATCAGAAATGAAATCATAATAGTCTATATAAAGCGGAGACATGTATGATAACCAAACTACGATCCACAATATATAAACAAATATGTCAAGTCGTGACTCACGCCAAAGTCATTACTCAAATATAACAATGGGTCTCACGCCACAACATCAATCATGCGTGGAATACCTTTCCTCATCACCAGCATGATATAATCACACCAAGAAGTACATGAACATCAGTCGCACTTGTGTCATAACAACCGCACGGCAAGTACGGCTAACTACCAGATACCAAGCCGCATCATCAATTGACCGGGGCAAGTACGAAAGCCAACTACCAGATACCAAGGCCGTACCAACAAATCTACATAACTATACCACGAAGCTGACCCAGGGCAAGTACGAAAGCCAACTACCAGATACCAAGCCTACGCCACGTAGCTGGCCGGGGCAAGTACGAAGACTAACTACCAGATACCAAGCCGGAATCACGAGACTTCGTCACAAACTAAGCGGGCAAGTCGAAGGCTAACTACCGATACCAAGCCGAAACAACCACGACTTCGGGCAGACGAGAGCCAACTACGGATACCAAGCCGAAATCGTGAAACCTCGTGGAGAGCTAGTCCGTGGAATAATAATCCTAATGGAACCATACCCGTGGCCACCCAACGTGTCGATGAGTCCATCAATCAAGAACAACATGACCGCCCTCCATCGAGAGACGCGTAACATAAGGATACAACACTTGCACAACAAGGCTATTACACGCAAACATAGGCAAGTTACACACAACTCAAGGTACTTTCATTTTATGACAAGGTTCGGGTTTTAATCCCAAAGTACTACGTACGTTAAATTCTTTTAGAAGATCCATTTCTTTTACAAAAGTCACCCGATACCCGTAGTATCAAAATAAAGTGACTAACATTTTAATTAAACCAAAACAACTTCCAGACTTTCCTTTTTAAACCAAATTAAGACAATACCATGCCTTCTTTTTAGACCAAAACACTTCTCCTTTTAAAGTCAAGTTACCATTTTAAAACCAATGATAAAAACCATTCCTTTGTTTTCATAAAGTCGTTAAAAATAACATCCCATAAAACTGTTATGACACTTTATGTTCTAAACCAAAACTCTTTAATTCCATTAAGTCTCTTTTCTTTTAAAACAACAACAAGTATTCTTTTAAAACTCAAATAACTTACTCTTTTCAAAACAAGTAACCTATACTTAAAATCAAGTTACTTCTCTTTTTCCGAAAACAAGTCGTTATAAGTCAAGTCTCTTATCTTTCAAGATCAAGTCTCTTATCTTTCTAAAATCAATAAACCATTCTTTTACCTACATAAAGTCGTTATAACTAACTTCCCATAAAGCTATTATAACACCCTATGTTTTAAACCAACCAAATTCATTTAGCACTGCACGTCTCACCGCATTACATAGTTTACAAAACATCATGCTAGAAAGGATAGGAAGAGGTTCACATACCTCGCGACGATTATCGACAATTAGCAAAACGCTCCACAGTATTGTAACCTTGCTAGCCTTTTCCACTCTTCAAGTAGAATACGCTACTCGTGGTACTGCAACCTATAAAGGCCACAAAACGTCTATCAACTCCTAGATCTCTTCGTAATATTCTAACCGCAAGATTCCTTATTCTACGTAAAATTCGGCAAAGACCTTCCCCGCTATCACATAAATCTCCTCCTATCAAGGCCCGCTACTGTGACAACAACTCAGGGGATTAAACGTCTAACCGGACGTGTTCAATTCTGCTTCACAATAATACTACACAAGTCTACTGTAAGTACAATCCAATGTAAATACAGTTCAATCCTTTATAATCATCCTTCCAATATAATATACTCAAGTATAACTACTACAACATGTAATATCCAATTACAATAGGGGGACATAGATCATTACCTCGATATGCCCAAAATTATCCAAGATTATAAGTCGATCCTGGGCAACGTTTAGCTCCAATTCCTTACGCTCCAACCCGATCCAAGCGACCCTTAGAAGTTTCTAAACAACTTCTCTAAACACTTCAACCAAGTTATGAAGATTTTTCTAGGGTTTCATTTTGCGACTTTTGGAAAAAGTAGTATTTCCGGGCTCCTAGTATTGTAACAACTTTGGAATACTACTAGGAATACTAGGCCAAGGTATTTGGGATTTTACAACAATACACAAAGTATTTCACTACACAAAGTGGGAGGGGGACGAGAACAAGTAGAAGGGAGGGAGTATTTTGCTTGGAAAAACTCTTAAGTGTGGAATGAATTTACTCTTCAAGCTAAGGGGGTATATATAGAGGATTCAAGGGTCAAGATCAAGTCAAGTGGGTGGTCAAGATTGGGCCATGTGTGTGTGGGTCCCACCACACCACATGGCCAACGATTTTGCTCTCCAAGTGTCATTGCATTTCGGCCAAGGGGACAAGTGGCTAGCCACTTGTCCCACCAATTTCGGCCAAGGGTGCCACATGGGGGTGACACGTGTCGCCCCCCGATTTGTCTAAAATATTTCGTCTTCCGAAAATATCCAAAATAACGAAAATCTCAAAAACAAAGCGGGCCCCACAAAACCGTAAATTTCTCCCGTGGGCCCCACGTGACCATTTTCGAAAATAAAATCCCATAATTCTAATATAATCCAAGAAGTCCAAATACCAAATGGGAATTCAATTCCCATTAACGAACCTTTTCTTCACAAAACGGAAACTTTTAGTCGAAAATCACATCTTCCTTTCTTTCCAAAATTTCTGTCGTATTCTCGTACGTACATCCTCACATATATACCCTGGAACTACGGGGTATAACAGGTATAGTCTTCACTACTATACTTATAAAACCAATTATGCCACACATGGCCATAATATAACACAGGCGCAAAACTCAAATCCAAGCCAACGAGGAAATCACCTCTAAAGTATAACATCACTATTAGCTCCCACTCATGGTCTAAAGGATACTCTCTTCGCACCTTCACTTCACAAAAATGATCACTTCCATTCTCTTAACACATGTTCGCTTCTTTTCTTACTCGTCGTACCCTTCTCGTACACCCGAACTCTTTATAGTACACGTACCACATTTCCGTCATTGCTTCAGTTTTCAGCACTTTGGAGTTACCACCTCCAAACTTGGTCATTACTAGCTTCAATCTCCTTTAAGGCCATTCTCGGCCTTTACGACCCGGTCCTGGTCGAACGCGTCTACGAACTCGTACAATGGTTACCTAAACTTGGGCCTAGCACTCTCGTGACCCTATCACCTAGCGGGACCGCCTCAAATCGACCCCACTCCAATCCGGGCTGCGGGTTGACCCGCGATTGGTCCTCAACCCGAACCATTATCGCACTAAATCCTCATTCCTCGTCCGGAACAAATCTCACTATTCAAGTCATGGAAGCCTAGTGGTCTTCTTAGCTTAACTACCCACTTTCATTTCACACCACTTATGGACTTATCACACAAATATATTCCGTGAATACTAGGTACATCAACTAAGATCAACCGTAAATCCTTTGCTCAAGACGGTCTTGTATCTAAGGTCTCAACTGTTATCAATATTCTAAGGCTCACAATTTCCATGTCCCCAAACTTACCTTTTCTACTAACCAGGTTTTCTAAATCACAATTTAACACAATATTATCCGAGTATAACACTTAACATATAACCACCTTAGCAACACATACTAGTCTCTAAAGGGTTAAAGATATACCTGTAACTATTGCTTCACTATCCCATCGTCGCTCTAATCATAGTCCTGCCCTGCAGGGCGCATATCTAGAGAAGGCGATGAACCAGCCACTGATCCCGAAAGCTGAGTCTTAACATCCGCACTCCCTCTGGTCGGACAGTCCCTCGCCAAATGGCCCTAACGGCCAAAAGTATAACAGGCTCCCTTAGTAGCACGACACTCCCCAAAATGGGGTCTACCACATCGACCACACCGAGGTAGGGGTGGCTCCGTCTGGCTAACACCCCTTCTCCCCTGGAAACCTGAAGCCCTGGAGCCCTGACCTGTTCCTGAATACCCTAGACGTCCTGAAGACTGTGGAGGACCACTCTATACTGGTGGAGGCGCATAACTAGCCTGCTGCTGAGGTGGTCTGCCTCGAAAGTTACCATAGGACCCTGCTGTCGTGGCCCTCTTATGCTGATCTTGGTCATTTTGTCGACCTCTACGTTCCTCAGTACCCTGCATATAAGCCTGCATGCGGGCAATGTCCATGCCCGACTGAAGAGCTACTCTTGTAGAACCCTCTGCTAGGTAATCATCCAGTCCCGTGACATATCGGTGCACTCTATCCTCCATGTCTGCCACTAGAGTGGGGGCATACCGAGCTAATGAGTCGAACTCTATGTTGTACTCCCGAACTGTCCGCCCATTCTGTCTCAACATCATAAAACTATCCACTCGGGCTCTCCTCATCTGTGGAGGCAATAAGTGATTATGAAATTCCTCCGAGAACTCGTCCCAACCAGCTGGAAACGCATGCTCCCCCCGGGATAGTTCCCATGAATCAAACCAGTTGACTGCAATATCCCGCAGCCGATACGAACTGTTATACCCCGTATTTCCAGAGTATGTACGTAAGGAAATACGTACAAAAAGTTTGGCCTTAAAGTTAGGCTTGGACGTTTTTTTTGGGCACAACTCACAAAACGAATAGTTTTCCGACGAAACGTTTCCACAACCTTCGTAGGGTAAATTCCGGCTATGCCATTTCTAATTTTTGCGGATTTTTTCGAGAGACGAAACATTTTGGACCAACGGGAGGGCGACACTTGTCACCCTCCAATTGATGGATGTGAGGCGTTCTTAGGGCCGAATGGATGGTCAATTTTTGTCAAGTAGTTGGTAGGATATTTTGTGTGCGAGTTGGCTAGGTACACTTGCCCTAATCTTGACCTTACACTTGCCTAGCACTTGGCTAAATCTTGGCCATTGGTTGGCCATGTCTTGACCTATAAATACCCCCCTTAAGATGAAGAGTTCTTCATCCACAAATGACTTTCACAGTCTAAAAATCCTATCCTCTCCCTTATAGCCTTTTAGTCCAAACACCCCCTCCTTTTGAAGTTTGGCGAGGCCCCCTGCCTAGCCAAAATCTACCCCTCCTTGATAGAAAAGTTGTCTTCTAGTATTGTTATAATGCCCAAAATACCCTAGCTCAAATCCCTTAGTACTTAGTAGAAGTTGTGAAGAACTTCTAAGGTTTCCTTGGAGCATACAACTTAGGAGCAAAACCTTGCTCAGCGACTTTATCTAGGATATTATTGGGCTTACCGAGGTAACTAATCCTAACCCTCTTTGAATTAGAGAATACTTCGTAGTAGTATAAGAATAAGTATTAGATACTTAGAAGAATATTACGAATAGAATTGAACTGTTATCACAAGCAGAAGCGGTTTAAAGAAGAATAATCAAACTGTACTTACATAGACTGCTTTTCACGAGACTTGAGTAGCTCACGGCAGGGAAGTACGCCCAATTTTCCGTAGGATATAGAACCCTCTGTTTAGAACTGTTTACAAAGTAGTGCGAGCGTTGATAGGCGTGTCGACTATTATAGGTGATTCTCTGCGGCATATTCAACTGGCGGTGGTTTTATTTGAGAAGGTATGTGATTCTTCCTAAAGCATGATATTTTACAATATATATATAGTACGGTGACGCATACGTGTTAATCGAATAATAACTACGGCAATGTCTTTGACTTAAGCCTGGATAATACTTACGGCAATGCCTCACGGCTTAAGTCTGAATAATACTTACGGCAATGCCTCACGGCTTAAGCCTGAATAATAAAGAACTGAAAGCATTTTCAAAAGAATACTGAATCATTTTTAACAGAAGAGAACTAATTGGTTTTTAAAACAGAAGCTTAAGAGTTATACTAGCTTTATGGGAAGTTAAGTATAACCACTTAAGAATGATAAAAGAAGCTTTTGCCTGTGTTTATATGGACTTATATTGAATTGTGAAAAGAATAATAAGATAGTTTGATAAGTAGACATGATATGATGCTATGTGTGTTAGTGTCTTGTAACGTTTGTATAAGAGAATATTCTTGTTGTGCTTATGTGGTTTTAAAGATAAGCTGTTATGTTAGTGTACTATCACTCACCTCTTGACATCTTACCGGGGGTTAAGCTGCCCTCCGATGCGGGGTAGACTCAGGCGGTCTGGGACCATGATTCGAGAATACCTCATGCGGGTCCAGGGGACCTATGCGGAGCTACGGGAGTTCCAGGTTAGTGATGCGGGGTTATACCTCATGCGGTCTATGTGGCCATGCGGACTACGAGTCGGGGCGACGCCGATGAGTAGCTACCCTCGATGCGGGTTATGTACTTATGCGCCTATGTGAGTGGCCCATGCGACTACGGAGTCGAGGATTAGGCTTGCATGGTGATACTACGCAATTGGCCTGCCGATCATTCGCAGCCTAGAAAAGACACATTATGGGCTTTACCTATTGTTGCTCTTGTTTATGATGTGGCACTATGCGGTCCTCGTTGTTTCATACATACTTGCAAAACTGATTTTAAAATGATATATTTCATTTAAGTATTTTACGATTTCATATACTTAGTACATTGTTATCGACTCCTTCTGGGCCGCTCATGCCGCAGTAAGGGCAGCAGTGCTAGATCCACATTCTTAGGATCTCTACGTTGGTGTCGGAGCTCCATCTTTCCGAGGCTCTACTTTTGGGTATGATCTCCCGTTGTAGATAGTTTTGTACATCTGGTATGGCGGGGCCTGTCCCGCCATAGTTGTATATTTCCTTAGAGTGCAGAGTTATGTTGTACAAAGATCGGATGTAACTTCTAAAACCATGTTTATATATATATGCGAAAAGCGATGTTTTCTCACATAAACCGTGTCTTATTTTATAAAGCGTTTCATGTCTTGTTTTATATTTCCGATTACTCGATGTATGACTACTTGGGTGCCGTGAGCACGATCACGCCCCGGAATGGGTCGTGACAAAAGTGGTATCGAGCGATTAATCCTCGGAAAGTGTCTAGACCGTATCTAGTAGTCTTGATTATCGGTGTGTTGTGCACCGCACCAATAATCGTGAGGCTATATGATATTTAGGATTGGTTTCCATTCTTCTCACTCGAGATCGTGCTTTAGAGTCGTGTTAAAGTTGGACCCTCTAACGTATTCCTTGTTCCATGCGATTATGCCTCCACGTAAGGCAACCCGGCGGGCGGCAAGGCAGGGAGGCGCTAGTGGGACACCTAGAGTCACGAGGGCTCGATCCCGCCTATACCGCAGACGGCGAGTTCTATGACGCCGCCCCAGAGACCACGCACCCACACCTCCCGTCCCACACGGGCGAGGAGTTAGGGTACAAGGAGATAACCCACTATTGGCAGAGTGTGGCGATACGAGATAGGCCGACGCGCGATTCGATTCAGCTCCAGCCGTCGCACCGTGGTGCACCCGAGGCGAATAGTTTGAGGCTACGAGATTTCTTGAGTTGTAGCCCGCCGAGTTTTACGTCGAGGCCGGAGGATGATCCGCAGGAGTTCATCCGCTACTGAGGATCACGCGGGTGATCAAGGCCTCGAGAGCAGAGTCTGTGACGCGGTTCGCGTCGGCCGCGTGATACCGCGATCGATTGGTTTGATCGTGGGAGTTATCCGGGAGAGCACGCGCCCGCCTACTTGAGATGAGTTCTCGGAGGCTTTCTCACTCACTTCTTGCCTCCATGGATGGTGAGAGGCGCGGCTGATAGATTTTTTCTGCCGAGAGGCAGAGGACGCCTTGTCGGGAGTACAATGTCGAGTTTGATTCATTGGCTCGATATGTCCCAGCGTTAGTGATTATGGAGGATAGGGTGCACCGCTACGTCACGCTAGATGACTATATGGCCGAGTCATGCGGGTGTTTCTTCACCGTATGGACATTACCCGCACGCAGCTCATGCTCTCGGATGTGAGGCGTAGAGACGCCGGTTGACAGCGGCAGAAGAAGACCGGACGGCAGGTCTTTTGGTGGCTATCGTGGTGGCGGCCTCGCAGCTACCTAGATTTGCACCACACCGGCAGAGCACTCTGCACCGCCCTCAGCCAGCCAGATATTCGAGCGAACCAGGCCCCGGACTTGACGTCCGGCGGGAGAGGATCGGCGATCGGACCACCCGCCGGTGGCCGTCACGGCAGATCCACTTCGAGTTGTGGTGCTACGGAGCTTGTTTGATTGTGGCCAGGTCACTATGCGGGAACTGTCCGACCAAGGCGATCTTGATGGTAAGTCACCTACGAGTTCTTTCGCCGTCTTCTTCATCCCCGAAGCGATTTCGCCACGAGGGCAAGGTACTCATGGACCAGCAGGTCGCGCAGAGGTCGTGGCGCGGTCCCGATTAGCGGTCCTCGAACCGCATATATGCTTTGTCGGTAAGCGAGATCGGGAGGCCTCACCGATGTCGTCACGTACCTTATCCGGTTCCAGGTTTGATGTGTATGCTTTGATAGATCCGGTTCTACTACATCCTATATATCTCCCTTGTTTCTAGTAGGATAGGATAGAGCACGAGTCCATAGACCCTTTCGAGTAGCTACGCGATGGGTGATTCGGTGGTAGCTCGGGTATATAGAGCTTGTCTGTGACCATTCTGATCGTCGGACCACTGGCGACTTGATAGAGTTGAGATGATTGACCGGCGTGATCATGGGGATGGATTGGCTAGCTTTGCTACGCCAATGTAGACCGAGAGAGAGTAGTACGGTTCCGTTTCACGAGAGCCGGTTGTTGAGTGGGAGGAGCGCGGTATCGTAGAGGGTAGGTTTATTTCCTACCTCAAGGCTAGGAAGATGGTGCGAAGGGTATATCTACCATCTCGTTGGTGTTTGATATGAAGCCGCGGTACCAGATTTTCCGTCGATTCGAGAGTCGAGAGTTCCCGCACGTGTTTCAGACGACCTCCCTGTATCCTCCCGAGAGGAGATTGAGTTTTGTATTGACATATTGCGGACACTCGCCTATTTCCATTCCGCCATACGTAATGGCACTGCCGAGTTGAGAGAGTGAAGGATCAGCTTAGAGATTTCCGGAGAAGGGCTTCATCGCCTAGTGTTTCTCCTCGGGAGCGCCGTATTGTTCGTGAAGAAGAAGGGCGACGCTGCGCATGTGTGTTGATTACAGCACCTGAACAAGGTGACCATTAAGAACGATACCCTCTTCCCGAGATTGATGATTTGTTCGACGATTGCGAAGTGCGAGATGCTTCTCGAAGATTGATCTACGGTCGGGCTATCATCAGTGCAGTCGAGAGGTGGATGTCCCAGAATCGCATTCGGGACAGTGCACGCATTATGAGTTCGTGGTCATGTCTTGGTTGACGATGCTCGCGGTATTCATGGATTTGATGAACCGAGTGTTCAAACCATTTTTGGACACGTTTGTGATAGTGTTCATTGATGATATCTTGGTTTATTCGCGCCAGAGCGAGGAGCATGCGAGCATTGAGGATCTTGTGATTCTCCAGACCAGCGATTTATCGCCAAGTTTTCCAAATGTGAGTTTTGGTTGACTTGATGGCGTTTCTTGGGCATATTGTCGGGTGATGGCATTCGAGTGGATACGCCAAGATCGAGGCGATCGAGGACTTGGCCTAGACCTACTATCCGACGAGGTTCGCGATTTCACGGGCCTTGCAGGATATTATCGGTTCGTGGAGAAGTTTGCTTTATCTGCGCACCATTGACTAGGTGACTCGGAAGGCGCCAAGTTTGATGGTGATGCTTGTGGCGGGGTTTCGATTCTTTGAAAGAGAGACCGACGCCCGCTTCTTACTCTTCCGGAGGTCGGATGGTTATGTCGTGTATTGCGATCGTCGGGCATCGGGTTGGGATGTGTTGATGCAGCATGGCGGGTTATAGCATATGCATCCCGACGGTGAAGAAACACGGAGGAACTACCCACCCATGATTTGGAGTTGGCGTTTGTGATTCACGCTTTGAAGATGCGAGGCACTATTTGTATGGGGTTCACGTGGATATTTCTGCACCACAAGAGCCTCGGTATATCTTCGCCAGAGGAGCCGAACTTACAGCGAGGCGGTGGTTAGAGTTGCTTAAGGATTACGATGTTGATATCTGTACTCACCCGGAAGTCGATGTTGTGGCGGTATGCTCTTAGTCGTAGGTCGATGGGAGCCTATCGGATGTGCAGAGAGAAGGGACATGGTTCGTGATTTGCATCGATTAGCGAGCCTTGGTGTCCGTTTGATTGATTACGATAGCGATGGGGTTAGAGTTCGTGAGGTTGCAGTCTTCCATCGTCGAGAGGTGAAGAGGCAACGGTTCGAGGATCGGCTTTGATTCGATATCGTGATCTGACTCTTCGTGAGGCAAGCGGTCCTTGAGGTAGCACTGATGGGGTGCTAAGGTTTGAGGGCGGTGTGTGTTCGGATGTTTGAGACTTCGCCGAGTTCTTGGGGAAGCACACGTGTAGCGTTCTATCCATCGGTCGACCAAGATGTACCACGACCTTAGATATGTATTGGTGGGATGGCTTGAAGAGGGGCGTTGCGAGTTCGTAGCTCGCCCATGTTGTCGGCGTGAAGGTAGAGCACGGAGGCACAGTGGTTTGTTGCGGCGATAGAGATCCCGACCGGAAGTGGGAGGTGATCAGCATGGACTTCATCACGGGATTACCTCGCACTCGGAGGAGACATGATTCTATATGGGTTATCGTCGGCGGTCGAAAATCAGCCCACTTTCTTCCCGTCGGACGACTTTTTCTGAGGATTATGCGGACTTTACATCCGAGAGATCGTCGACCGCATGGAGTCCTATTTCGATCATATCGAGCAGGAGCCCGGTTACGCTAACTGAGGTCTTTCGAGAGGTTTAGGGGCAGTGAGCACGAGTAACGCATTCCACCCAGCAGGACGGACGAGCCGATCGCACTATCCGGACCGCGAGGATATCTTTGCGAGCCCGTGTTATCGACTTCGTGGGTAGGGAGGATCATTTGCCTCTAGTTGAGTTCGCGTAATAATAGCTACCACTCAAAGATTCGATGGCGCCTTATGAGGCCTTGTATGGGAGGAAGTGCGGATCGCCTATAAAGTTGGTTCGATGTGGGCGAGGTGCTAGTGGGACGGATTTGGTGCAGCAGTGATGGATAAGGTGAAGCTTATCCGAGGCGCTATTGATTTCGAGTCGGAAGTCGTATGCAGATCATCGTCGTCGGCATCTTGAGTTCGAGTTGATGATTGGGTTTTCTGAAGGTGTCACCCATGAAGGGTGTGATGAGATTCGGGAAGAAGGAAACTCACCCAGTACGTTGGGCGTTTCATATTGTCGCGGTAGGCAAGGTTGCCTACGAGTTGATCTGCCGTCCGATCTGGAGGCGATGCATCGATGTTTCACGTATCTATCTTGAGGAGATGTATCGGATCCATCTAGGGTACACCCGATTGACGATGTCCAGTGTGACCGAGGGGTTATCGTATGAGGAGATTCCATAGCGATAGTCGATCGTCGGAGTTAGGCGTCTGCGGAAGGATGTGGCTTCCACAAAGTCTTGTGGCGGAGCGAGCTTAGGGAGGAGATGGCGTGGGAAGGCGAGGAGGACATGAGGCGGAGGTATCCTCACCTATTCCCACACCTCCGGGTAATTCACTTTCCTACTTGTAAATTTTTCATTATCATTTATGCCTAAGTGTTGTTTTGTGGCGTGTGTGGCATTTGCAAGCGGTTTAAGTTACGAAGAACCTTATCGTTATCTCTTGGGAAGGAACATTCGGGACGAATGTTTCTAAGGAGGGGAGAATGTTATACCCCGTATTTCCAGAGTATGTACATAAGGAAATACGTACAAAAAGTTTGGCCTTAAAGTTAGGCTTGGACGTTTTGTTTTGGGCACAACTCACAAAGCGAATAGTTTTCCCACAAACGTTTCCACGACTTCGTAGGGTAAATTCGGCTATGCCATTTCTAATTTTGCGGATTTTTCCAGAGGCGAAACATTTTGGACAACGGGAGGGCGACACTTGTCACCTCCAATTGATGGATGTGAGGCGTTCTTGGGCCGAATGGATGGTCAATTTTTGTCAAGTAGTTGGTAGGATATTTTGTGTGCAAGTTGGCAGTACACTTGCCCTAATCTTGACCTTACACTTGCCTAGCACTTGGCTAAATCTTGGCCATTGGTTGGCCATGTCTTGACCTATAAATACCCCTTAAGATGAAGAGTTCTTCATCCACAAATTCCTTTCCAAGTCTTGAAAATCCTCTCCTCTCCTTTGTAGCGTTTCGTCCAAACACCCTCCCCTTTTGAAGTTTGGCGAGGCCCCCTAGCCTAGCCAAAATCTACCCCCCCTCCCTTGATAGAAAAGTTGTCTTCTAGTATTGTTATAATGCCCAAAATACCCTAGCTCAAATCCCTTAGTACTTAGTAGAAGTTGTGAAGAACTTCTAAGGTTTCTGAGCATACAACTTAGAGCAAAACATTGCTCGGTAGCGACTTTATCTAGGATATTATTGGGCTTACAGAGGTAACTAATCCTAACCTCTTTGAATTAGAGAATACTTAATGTAGTAGTATAAGAATAGGTATTAGATACTTAGAAGAATATTGCGAATAGAATTGAACTGTTATCACGAGAAGGGTTTAAAGAAGAATAATCAAATCAGTACTTACATAGGATTGTTTTCATGAGACTTGAGTAGCTCACCGGTTAGGGAATCTCGCCCAATTTTCCGTAGGATATAGAACCCTCTGTTTAGAATCCCATTACAAAGTAGTACGAGCGTTGATAGGCGTGTCGACTAGTATAGTGATTCTCTCGCGACATATTCAACTTGGCGGTGGTTTTATTTGAAGGTATGTGATTCTTCCTAAAACATGATATTTTACAATATATATATAGTACGATAGACGCATACGTGTTAAGCGAATAATAACTACGGCAATGTCTTTGACTTAAGCACGAATAATACTTACGGCAATGCCTCACGGCTTAAGCACGAATAATAAAGAATGAAAGCATTTTCAAAGAATCTTGAATCATTTTTAATGAAGAGAACTAATTGGTTTTAAAGCGAAGCTTAAGAGTTATACTAGCTTTATGGGAAGTTAAGTATAACCACTTAAGAATGATAAAAGAAGCAGTTTGCCTATGTGTTTATAAATGGACTTATATTGAATTGTGAAAAGAATAATAAGATAGTTTGATAAGTAGACATGATATGATGCTATGTGTGTTAGTGTCTTGTAACGTTTGTATAAGAGAATATTCTTGTTGTGCTTATGTGGTTTTAAAGATAAGCTGTTATGTTAGTGTACTATCACTCACCTCTTGACATATTACAGGGGTTAAGGCGCCTCCGTCGCGGGTAGACTCGGTGATGCAGGACCATGATTCGAGAATACCTCATGCGGGTCCAGGGACCTATGCGGAGCTACGGAGTTCGGTTAGTGATGCGGGGTTATACCTCACGCGGTCTATGTGGCCATGCGGACCACGAGTCGGGGCGATGCCGAGGAGTAGCTACCCTCGATGCGGGGTTATGTACCTATGCGGCCTATGTGAGTGGCCTATGCGGACTCACGGAGTCGAGATTAGGCTTGCATGGTGATACTACAGGCAATTGGCCTGCTCGATCATTCGCGGCCTAGAAAAGACACATAGATTTACCTATTGTTGCTCTTGTTTATGATGGCACTATGCGCGTCCCTTAGTTGTTTCATACATACTTGCAAAACTGATTTTAAAATGATATGTTTTCATTTAAGTATTTTCTGATTTCATATACTTAGTACTGTTATCTTGACCTCGCCCGGGCTGCGTTCATGCCGCAGTGGGCAAGCAGTGCTAGATCCACATTCTTAGGATCTCTACGTTGGTGTGAGCTCCATCTTTCCGAGGCTCTACTTTTAGGTATGATCTCCTGTTGTAGATAGTTTTGTACAGTGGTATGGCGGCCTGTCCGCCATAGTTGTATATTTCCTTAGAGGTGCGTAGTCATGTTGTACAACATCGGATGCTTGCTAAAACCATGTTTATATATATATGCCGAAAAGGCGATGTTTTCTCACATAAATCGTGTCTTATTTTATAAAGCGTTTCATGTCTTGTTTTATATTTCGTGATTACTACGATGTATGACTACTGGGTGCCGAGTGCACCGATCCACGGGCCCCGGAATGGGTCGTGACACGAACCCAGTACCACCGACTCGGCCTCTGAGGCCTTAATCACTCTCATGATCCGCTGCAGCTGTCGAATAAACTCCTGAGGATCTTCCTCGGTTTTTGATCCATAGAACTCTGGTGGACTGCAACTCAAGAAGTCCCGAAGCCTCAAACTATCGGCTCTAGGGTGCACCACCGGTACTACCGGAACCTCTGACTCTCGTCTGTCCTCCTGCCTAGTCACGATCCTAGCTAGTAACTGGGCCATCTCTTTGTAATCCATATCCTCGGCTCCTGGTCGTGGAACTGGAGGCTCAGATATCATGGCCCCAGAAAGCGATGCATTGCGCTAAACTCGCGAAATTGGCGGCGTCGCAGAACTCGCCGTATGAAGTACTACCTCAGGTAAAGACTAGGCATGTGCCCTGGTAATCCTCTGTTCTCTACTCGCAGCTCCCTCTGCTGCCTTGCCATTCGGGGCCCTGGTTGCCTTGCGTAGAGGCATAACTGGTACATAAGAATACGTCAGAGGGAGTCCAACTTATAACACAGCTCTAAGGCACGATCTCAGAGTGAGAAGAATGGAAACCAATCCTAAATATCCTGCAGCCTCCGGATTATAGGTGTGGTGCACAACACGCCGATAATCAAGACTCTACTAGATACGGTCTGTAGACACTTTCCGAGGACTAACTGCTCTGATACCACTTTTGTCACGACCCGACCCTGGGCCCGCGATTGGTGCCCTACCTGGGCACTCTTACAGGTATACATCAGAGATAATCAGCGGAACATACATAAACTTAACAAGAATAAATAATAGGTTAGCCGATAAGGCTACCTCCCTGGATATATACAAATCCAAAAGCAGTTACCTCATTTTTTTTCAAAGTGACTCACAAGATATGACTACATACCTCTAAGAGTTTTTATAACAACTATGATGGGACAGGGCCCCGCCATACCCCTGAATGTACAGGAACCTACAATCTCAAGAAATCATACCAAAAGATAAGCCTCCGGAGAAACGGAGCTTCCCAAAACGCAGAATCGTGATCCATGGCGGATCAACAACCGTGTACCTACCTGCGGCATTTAACGCGGCGAAGGAGGTCGATAACTGTACCAAGTATGTGAAACTGAAAATATTGTAATGAAATCATAACAGTCTATATAAAACAGGAGACATGTATGATAACCAAACTACGATACCTGATATATAATGCCATGTCAAGTCGAGACTCGTACCTCAAAGTCATTACTCAAACATAACCATGGGACTCACGCCCACAATGTCAATCATGCCTGTGGAACTCCTTCCTCACTGCCGGCAGTCTATGATATAATATAACACCAAAAAGTACACATGAACACCAGGTCCCATCTGTGCCATAAAAACTAACCGGTAAATACGGCCAACTACGGATCCGGCTGCATCAGCAACGACCGGGGCAAGTACGGAGGCTAGCTAGCAGATCCTGCCTGCGTCATCAACCTCATGGAGAGCTAGTCCATGGCATAATAATATACCGGGAGTTTAACCCGCCGCATGGCCGCATGCCCCCGGAATTCCTTTATCGGTGCAGACATGTCCATGTAACAATAATAACATACTGGGAGTTTAACCCGCCGCATGGCCGCATGCCCCCGGAATTCCTTCATCGGTGCAGACATGTCCATGTAACAATAATAACATACCGGGAGTTTAACCCGCCGCATGGCCGCATGCCCCCGAAATTCCTTCATCGGTGCAGACATGTCCATGTAACAATAATAACATACCGGCCCTCAATTGAGAGACGCGGTAGCATAAGAATACAACTTTTGCACAACAAGTGTCAAGACCCGGCCGGGCATGGCGGTGCCCTACAGGCACCTGTTAGTATTCCTCGAGAGAATAGCGTGAACATACATGAAACTTATAAAATAAAATAACGAGAATTTAAACCACGAGTTAGCCGATAAGGCTACCTTCCTGACACATATACATATACATAACAAATGATTACATCCCTTTCTTTTACAAACCGACCCGCGACATGTGACTACAGGACCTCTAAGAGTTTAACATAATAGCGTGGGCGGGACAGGCCCCGCCATACCACGAATGTACATAAGTCTACCACATCGTGGAAACCGCACAAGATAAGCCTCGAGCAATTGGAGCTTTCTCCCAAAAGCGAACCGAGATCCTAAGAGCAAGGATCACCAACTGTGCACCTAATACTGCGGGCATGAACGCGGCCGAAAGAAGGTCGATAACAGTGCAAGTATGGAGCAGAAATAAGGTGCAACAATCATATCATAAGCTGCGTAAAGAATATCATAAAAACTCCGAAATCAATCGTATATTAACCGTTCCTTTCCTTCTTTCAATAAGATTTAACAACATGTTCTTACATACATACTTAAGAGTTTAATCAAGTTTTTCCACATAACTTATTTATCTTACTTAACATAATCCGCCCGTTTATGGACACGGTGTCTTGACGAATCATGTGACATAATCCGCCCAGCGTGGCTCGATTATCTTGTGGAATCATGTAGCATAATCCGCCCGCTGTGGAGCTCGGTGTCTTGTGGAATCATGTAGCATAATCCGCCGCTGTGGAGCTCGGTGTCTTTGTGGAATCATGTAGCATAATCAGCCCGCTGTGGGCTCGGTGTAAGATGGCGTAACTAGGCTATGTGTAGGCTCGGGGTGATATGGCGTGTCAGGCCTATGAGTAGGCTCGGTGTATCTCATAGCGTAATCCGGCCTATTTGTAGGCTCGGTGTATTTCATAACGTAATCCGGCCTATTTGTAGGCTCGGTGTATCTTATAACGTAATCCGGCCTATTTGTAGGCTCGGTGTATTTTCCTTACATAACCTTTTACATCGTATAATTACTTCTTTTTAAGTCGTCATAACAACTTCCCATAAAGCTGTTATAACAACCTTTCATTTTAGAGAACTTAAGACACTTTTTATTCTTACAACACTTAGGAAAACGGGATCCAAAGATACTACGTACATACATACTTAAAAAGAATCGTATCGCTTAAAACTTCATAATCCTTAAAAGACAATCATAGTTCTTAGTCTTCAAACTTCATAACATACTTCCTTTAAAGCCCAATTACTTATACAAAATCATATAAAGTTCCATACCTTCGAAAACCAAGTAATTTATTCCTTAAAATCATATAACTTAGTCATTTCGAACATAAAATCCACTTACTTACTTTAAACAAATCAAGACACATAGCCTTTAAATCAAATCTCATAACTTCCTAACCGTTCTTACAACGTCTCCCATAAGACCTAGTAAGGACTTAGGACAATTTAAACATACCCTTAACTTAGATTCAACAATGTAAATACTTGACTTCTAAGAGTAGAAGGAATCTTGAAATACTATCACATGGAGATTTCATACGTAGGATCGTGCCAAAGAAAGAAGAGGTTCGCATACCTCGCGACGATTGTCGACAAGTAGTAAAATGCTCCAAAGTACTTCAACCTTGAGCTATTCCATTCTTCAAGTAGGATACACTATACATATTTCTTCAACCTATCATGGTCACAATCGTCCATTAACCTCTTACTTGAAACATAGAATATTCTAAGTGCTAAGCGCCAAATTCTACGGAAAATCGGACAAAGACCTCCTTTGTTTTTACTTACTTTGCCACCTTTTCAAGGCGAAATACCATAACCAAACAGCCCCAATTGGCTCACAACAATATAGAAGGTAGTCGATACAAATGAATAACTAAACATTTGATTGGCTCGCGATTTAGAAAGTAATCCAATGCGAATGAATAACAAACTAAAGTCCAATTTTGGCCATAATGAATACAACAATACCAATTCTTATCCAATTTCCATTTCAATCCAAATTGTTAGCCTAACATGATATCAAGTCGCAAACGATTACAATTACTATAATCTCGAGTCAAAAACATGCGGCGATTCTAATACGACTAAAATCGTAATCCACTTACATGGCTTACATTTCATTTGGATTAAGCTACAAGCAATCCATAATACTTATAAACTTCAACATACCAACTTCATGCTATCAACATGTAAAGCTAACAACAACAATATAAATACATAATCTTGTAACACCCTTTAAAAGACAAGATTATACCTTAACGATTTTTAATCCAAATCCAATCAAGTCGCTCCTTAGTAGTTTAGAGCCTCTCCAAGACACTTAAATCCTCTTGTTGAGACCCTTAGAACCACACCAATAACTTTACTTCAACTTCCAATCCAAAACCTAGAAGGCCACTAGGTTTTCACTTTGCGACTAACGTAAACCATCTTTTTCCAAGATTTTTCTATTGAGATACGCTTCTGATACACTCAAGAACCTTGGTTTAAAGTGTGGAGCTTATTGGACAAGGAACAAAAATTTTCTCTTTTTGAAGCTTGGCGAGAGCTTCAGCTTGTGTTCATCCAATTTTTGTGATTTTGGCTAAGTATGGAACTCTCTCTGCTACTAGTAATAATTATGGGGACATGGAGGGTCAAGATACACAATGATTGGGTGGTTAGGATGTGGTCTTACTAAATATCAAGACTTGGTGGGTCCGTTGGCTTGGTCGAAACTCATGCTCACAACTTGGAAGACTTTAGTCATACAAGACTATGGTCGATGACCATCTTAGCCATCTTATTTTTCGTCGAGAAACATTAAGGGGGTGACGTATGTCGCCTCCCATTAAATCACAATATTACGTATTTCCGACAATTCCATAATTCCGATAATTTTTTTACAAGTCTCAAATCTTAACACTTGTGAGCTCTTACGTACTACCTTAAAACATGTCTTGTAAAATACGGGGTGTAACAACAAGGCTATCACAAGCAAGCACATACAATTACCATACTTTTAGACTTTCATTAACATGTAAACTAATTCACCATTTTTATAAACTCCAAGTACTTTCATCTTATGTCAACAATCCGGTTTTAACCCCAGTACTACTTACTTCAATTCTCTTAAAAGATCCGTTTTAAACCCCACGATACTAATACCGTAGTATCAAGACACCCGTGTTTAGATCAAGTACTTTATACTTAAACCAAGTGGCTTACATTTTTAAAACAACGTCAAGTATAATTTCAAAACCCAAGTAACTCACTCTTTTAAGATCAAGACACTCGCATCTTTTAAAATCAAGCCACTTATACTTTCTTATTCAAGACAAGTTCAATATTAAAAAACAAGTTACTTACATCCTTAAACTCAAGTAACTTTACTCTTTTCAAAACAAGTAACCTATACTTTTAAATCAAGTTACTTCATACTTTCCCCAAAATCAAGTCGTTTACAAGTCAAGTCTCTTATCTTTTTAGAATAATCAAATCATTCTTTTATCTTCATAAAGTCGCTATAACTAACTTCCCATAAAGTTATTATAACACTTTATGTTTGAAACCAACCAAAGACAACTAAACTCATTTAACACACGTACGTCTACCGTACTATATATTTCACAATAATCATGCTCAATAGGATAGGAAGAATCGCAAACCTCTTCGGTTCAATCCACTTGCTAAGTCGATAGTGATGCGTGGTATGTCGACTATAATGACCATAATACGTCTATTAGCTTCTAGCTTCAACGTAGAATATTCTAAGTGTAAAGTCACTTATTCTACGGAAAATTGGACAGCACTTCCTTCGTTTCTACGTACTTTTCCACCTTTTTCAAGGCCCGAAATCAATAACCAAACATGCCACATTTAAGGCGCAACAATTCAGCAATTCAAAGGGGATTACACGCCTAGCCGGACGTGTAAAATTTTGCCCCACAATTCATATTAAACAATCCAATATTTCCAAGCCATAATCGGTGTTACACCCCGTAGTTCCAGTGTATGTATGCGAGGACGTACGTACGAGAATACGACATTAATATTTGAAAGGAAGAAAGATGTGATTTTTCGACGGAAAAGTTTCCGGATTTTGTGAAGGAAAAAGGTTCGTTAATGGGAATTGGATTCCCAGATTTGGTATTCGGACTTCTTGAAATATTAGAGAATTATGGAATTTTATTTCCGGAATTGGTCACGTGGGGCCCACGGGAGAAATTTACGGTTTTGTGGGGCCCACTTTGTTTTCGATATTTTGGCCTTTTTGGATATTTTCAGAAGATGAAATATTTTGGACGTATAGGAGGGCGACACGTGTCACCCCCCCTAGGTGTCTCTTGGCCGAAATCCCTTGACAAGTGGCAAGACAAGTGGCCTTGTCTTGCAAGATATTTTAGTGTGGACAAGTGGCTTGTGGGACCCACACACACTTGTCCCCAATCTCAACCACACACTTACCTTCATCCTAGCCCTTGGTTGTCCTATATATACACTACTAGTTGATGAAAACTTCCACACTTAACCATTTCAAGACTTGAACAAATACTCCCTCCCTTGACCTAGAGCTCTCGGCCATGACCTAATTTCTTGAGCAAAATTTGTCCAACAATTCTTAAACTCTTAAGTGTTCTTCCCTAAGGTGTTAGGAAGATTGTGTACCAAAAGTTGGAAAAGATTTCACACCCCTAGCCTTTTTTTCATGCCTTGGCCGAAAGTTGCTAGTTGGAAACCCTAAGTGTTCTTCACTTTTTGGAGTTGAATCTTGAAGAGAAGGTGGTTAGGAGCTTCTATGGGTTGCTTGTAGCGGATTGGAACGTAAAGATTTGGAGCTAAGACTTGCTTGGAACGACTTTAAGAACTTGGATATTCTTGGGCTATTTGAGGTAGTGAAACTTAAACCTCTTTGTGAATTGGTTATTATACATACATTATAAGTATATTATGGATTATATAATATATGGAGTAAAGTTTGGAGGATTTGGATCTTGTTAAGTTACTAACATGGAAATTGGCAAGAAAGCCACAAAATGGTAAAAACGTATCTTACTTGTGAAGAAGTAATTAACAAAGTAACTATGTCATGACCCGTTCCGGGGCCCGTGACTGGTGCCTTACCCGGGCACCCAAGCAGTCATACATCAGAGAAAATCATCGGAAATATAAAACAAGACAAGAAACATTATTAAAAAGGAGAAACAGTTTATCTGAAGAAAAGCCTGCCTTTCGGCATATATATATAAACATAGTTTTGCAGTTACATCCCAACTGTACAATAGGACTACAGACCTCTAAGGAAGTAAATCACTATGGCGGGACAGGGCCCCGCCATACCCTGAATGTACAAAACTATCTACAATACAGGGAGATCATACCCAAAAGTAGAGCCTCCAGAGAAGATGGAGCTCCTGACACCAACGCAAAGATCCTAAGGATGTGGATCTAGCACCTGCTTGCCCTACTGCGGCGTGAGCGCGGCCCCAGAAGGAGGTCGATCTGGCAGTACTAAGTATGTGAAAGCGTAAAGTACTTAAATGAAATCATATCATTTTAAAACCAATTTTATAAATATACGAAACAACCAATGTAGCGCGCATAGTGCCACATCATAAACAAGAGCAACAATAGGTAAATGCGAAGGTCTTTTCTAGGCTGCGAATGATCGAGCGGGGCCAATTGCGTAGTATCACTCGCAAGCCTAATCACGGACTCCGTAGTCCGCATAGGCCACTCGCGTAGGCGCGTAGGGTATAACCCCGCATCGGGTAGCTACTCCTCGGCGTCGTCTGGACTCGTAGTCGCGCATGGCCACGTAGACGCGTGAGGTATAACCCCGCACACTAACACGGAACTCGTAGCTCGCATAGGTCCCTGGACCCGCGTGAGGTATTCTCGAATCATGGTCCTGCACGCTGAGTCTACCGCGTCGGAGGCGACAACCCCGGTAACATGTCAAGAGGTGAGTGATATAATACCAACCTAACAGCTTATCGTTAAACCACATAAGCACAACAAGAATACCCTCTTATACAAACGTTACAAGTCACTACCACACATAGCATCATATCATGTCTATTTATCAAACCATTTTATTATTCTTTCATAAATCAATATAAGTCTGTTATAAACACATAAGTAAACTGTTCCTTTTATAAATCTTAAGTTGTTATACCTAACTTCCCATAAAGCTAGTATAACTCTTAAGCTTTTTGTTTAAAAACCAATTAGTTCTCTTCTGTTAAAAATGATTCAGTATTCTTTTGAAATGCATCAAGACTCTCATTATTCGGGCTTAAGTCAAAAGACATTGCCGTAATTATTATTCAGGCTTAAGTCAAAAGACATTGCCGTAGTTATTATTCGATTAACACGTATCGTCTACCGTACTATATATATATTTTAAAATATCATGCTTTAGGAAGAATCACATGCATACCGTGAAAACCACGCCAAGTTGAATATGTCGTGTATGAGAATCAACCTATAATAGTCGGACACGTCTATCAGCGTCTGAACTACTGCGTAAGATTCTAAGTAGAGGTCCTTTATTCTACGGAAAATCGGGCGACTTCCCTGCGGTGAGCTACTCGAGTCTCTTTGTGAAAACAATCCTAAGTAAGTATAGTTCAATTATTCTTCTTTTAAACCGCCTACTGTGATACTTGATTCAATTCTGATACGTAATATCATACAAGTATTTAATACTTATTTCTATACTTCTACGGTATGTATTCTCTAATTACAAAGAAGGACAAGTTTATTTACCTCGATAAGCCCAATAATATCCTAGATATAAGTCGATCAGGAGCAAGGCTTAGCTCACAATTTATGCGCTCAGATAGCTCGAGAACCATAGAAGTTCTTCACAACTTCTACTAAGGACTAAGGGATTTGGGCTAGGGTATTTTGGGCATTATAACAATACTAGAAGGCAACTTTTCTACCAAGGGAGGGGGGGTAGATTTTGGCTAGGCTAGGGGGGGAGGCCTCGGCCAAGCTCACTCAAAGGGGCGGAAATGGTATGTTGGACGAAAAAGGCTCAAGGGAGAGGAGAGGATTTTCAAGACTTGGAGAAAGATTTGTGGATGAAGAACTCTTCATCTTAAGGGGGGTATTTATAGGTCAAGAAGTGGCCAACCAAGGGCCAAGATGATGCCAAGTGCAAGGCAAGTGTAAGGTCAAGATTTGGGCAAGTGTACCTTAGCCAACTTACACACAAAATATCCTACCAACTACTTGACAAAATTGCCAATCCATTCGGCTCTATTGCCGTCCCACATCCATCAATGAGAGGGTGACAAGTGTCACCCTCTCGTTGGCCCAAAGTGTTACGTCTCTCGGAAAAATCCGCAAAAATTAGAAATGACATAGCCGGAATTTATCCTACGCGAGTCTTGTTAAACGTTTCGTCGGAAAACGATTCTTTGTGTGAGTTGTGCCCAAAAAAACGTCCTAGGCCTAAACTTTTAAGGCTACACTTTAAATGCGTGCACTACGTACATACTGGAAATACGGGTATAACATTCTCCTCCTCTTAGAAACATTCGTCGAATGTTCCTTCCCAAGGCAGGATAACGATAAGGTTCTTCATAACTTAAATATTTTGCAAATGCCACACACGGCCACAAAACAACACTTAGGCATAAAAGATAATGAAGATTTACAAGTAGGAAAGTGAATTACCTGGAGGTGTGGGGAATAGGTGATGTTATACCCCGTATTTCGGTATGTATGCGTGAGGAATACGTCTGAAAAGTCTAGCCTTAAAGTTTAGGCACAAAGCGTTTTTGGGCACAACTCACAAAGCGAATAGTTTTTAGGCGAAGCGTTTCCACACTTTCGTAGGGTAAATTCCGCTATGCCATTTCTAATTTTCTTGATTTTACGAGCAACATTTGGACCAGCGGGAGGCGACACTTGGCACCCTTCCAATGGTGGACTTGAAATCGTCCGTTGGGCCAATTGGACAAGGTTGGCACATTTTTGTGCCTTTGCGCAGTCAAGGAGTTGGTAGGATATTTGTGTGTAGTAGATAGAATGGACACTTGCCTAAATCTTCACCTACACTTGCCTTGCACTTGGCATCGTCTTGGCCGTTGGTTGGCCAGCTTGACCTATAAATACCCCTTAGATGAAGAGTTATTCATCCACAAAATTACTTCAAGTCTTGAAAAATCCTCTCTCTCCCTTTAAGCCATTCGTCCAAACACCTTTCCACACTTGAGTAAAGTTGGCGAGGCCTCACTAGCCTAGCCAAAATCTACCCCCTAAGCGGTAGAAAAGTTGCCTTCTAGTATTGTTATAATGCCCAAAATACCTAGCCCAAATCCATTAGTCCTTAGTAGAAGTTGTGAAGAACTTCAAGGTTTCTTAGACTCTAGGCGTGACTTAGGAGCTAAACCTTGCTCAGTGACTTTATCTAGGATATTATTGGGTTTCTGAGGTAACTAATCTAACCCTCTTTTGAATTAGAGATTACATCTTGTAGTAGTATAAGAATAAGTATTAAATACTTAGAAGAATATCAGAATAAATTGAGCTATTATCACGATGAAGGGTTTAAAGAAGAAATATCAAATTGTACTTACATGGAATTTTCTGATGAACTTGAGTAGCTCACGGTAGGAAGTCTTTGCCCAATTTTCCGTAGGATATAGAACCCTCTGTTTAGAGCGTTTACAAAGTAGTCGAGCGTTGATAGGCGTGTCGACTATTATAGTGATTCTCTGCGACATATTGACTTGGCGGTGGTTTTGTTGAGAAGGTATGTGATTCTTCCTAAAGCATGATATTGTACAATATATATGTAATGCGGTAGGCGTACGTGTATTAGCGAATAATAACTACGGCGATGCCTGGCTTTTTGAATAATACTTACGAATGCCTACGCTTAAGCACGAATAATAAAGATGCGAAAGCATTTCAAAGAATCTTGAATCATTTTTAATGAAGAGAACTAATTGGGTTTTAAAGCGAAGCTTAAGAGTTATACTAGCTTTATGGGAAGTTAAGTATAACCACTTAAGAATGATAAAAGAAGCAGTTTGCCTATGTGTTTATAACAGACTTATATTAAATTGTGAAAAGAATAATAAGATGGTTTGATAAGTAGACATGATATGATCTTTATGTGTGTTAGTGTCTTGTAACGTTTGTATAAAGTATTCTTGGTGTGCTTATGTTGTTTAAAGATAATTTGTTATGTTAGTGTAATATCACTGCCTCTTGACATATTCAGGGGTTAGGCTGCTGCCGATCTGGGTAGACTCAGGCGATGCAGGACCGTGATTGAGAATACCTCATGCGGGTCGAGGACTATGCGGGCGAGGAGTTCGGGTTAGTGATGCGGGGTTATACCTCATGCGGTCTATGTGGCCGTGCGGACTACGAGTCGGGCGATCGAGTAGCTACCCTCGATGCGGGGTTATGTACTCTATGCGGGCACATGTGGTGCTTTATGCGGACTACGGAGTCGAGATTGAAGCTTGCGTGGTGATACTACGGGCGGTGGCCTGCCGATCATTCGCGACCTAGAAAAGACACATTACGATTTACCTATTGTTGCTCTTGTTTATGATGTAGCCATATGCGGTCCCTTGGTTGTTTCATACATCTTGCAAAACTGATTTTAAAATGATATGTTTTCATTTAAGTATTTCTGATTTCATATACTTAGTACTGTTATCTTGACCTCGCCGAAGTGCGTTCATCTGCGAGGTAAGCGGCAGTGCTAGATCACATCTTAGGATCTGCGTTGGTGTCGGGAGCTCGTCTTTTAGGAGCTCTGCTTTTGGGTATGATCTCACTGTTGTAGATAGTTTTGTCTGATCGGGTATGGCGAACCACTGTCGCCATAGTTGTATATTTCCTTAGAGTGCGTAGTCATGTTATGCGATATCGGATGTAGCTGCTAAACCATGTTTATATATATATGCAGAAAGCGGCGTTTTCTCACGTAAGCGTGTCTTATTTTATAAATTGTTTCATGTCTTGTTTTATATTTCGTGATTACTCGATGTATGACTACTTGGGTGCCGGTAAGGCACGATCACGAACGCGAATGGGTCGTGACGGTGAGATATACGCCTCGTATTTGTTATACCGTATTTCAGTATATGCGTGAGGCGTGCGTATATAAATTTAAGCCTTAAGGTTTAGCTAGGTTCGAAAATTTGAGCACAAGTGCCAAAAGAATCGTTTTTCGGCGAAGCGTTTTACTAAACTTGCGAAGGAAAATTCCGGCTATGTCATTTATAATTTTTGCGGATTTTTAGAGAGGCGAAACATTTTGGACCAGCGGGAGGGTGACGTGTGTCACCTACGCATTGGAAGGAAGTTGTGGGCGGTTTGGGCGAAAAGGGGTCAAGGAGTTGGTAGGATATTTTGTGATATTTTGTGGGTAGATGGATAAGGTACACATGGTTGAATCCTAGCCACACTTGCCTAACACTTGGATGGATCTTGGCCGTTGGTTGGCCTTTGCTTGACCTATAAATACCATACAAGTTGATGAACTTCTTCGTCCAAAATCCTTTTCAAGTCTTGAAATCCTCACACTTGCCTTGTAGTTTTAGTCCACCATCCACTCTTTTGAGAAGCCTTGGCGAGAGCCTCACTCCCCTTTGTAGTGTCTAGCAGGGTACCCACTGCCTAGTTGTTTCGTATAATACCCCTTTTGTGGTATAGAAATACTCTCAGTATTGTTATAATGTCGAAATACTTTAGCCACTTATACCTTGTAGTATTCGAGTTATACCTATACTAAAAGCCCGAAATACTATTATACTTCCTTTAGCCACTAAGCGAAACCCTAAGAAATCTTCATTGATAGTTGAAGTAATTGAGTAGAAGTTGGTTAGAACTTCTAAGGGTTGTTTGGAGGCGGGTTGGAGCGCCGCGGAGTAGGAGCTAAACCTTGCTCGGGATCGACATATAAACTTGGATAATTTTGGGCTTATCGAGGTAAACACTCTTGACCTTATTGTAATTGGAAATTACATGTGTAGGAATATATAGTTGAAGTATACTATATATAGAGCGAACATAATTATGCGGCAATGTCTTTTGACTTAAGCTTTGAATTTAAAGAAAGAAGTTGTAATTACATAGGGTGTATTACGATGAACTTGTGTAGCTTTCTTGTGAAGTAGAATTGTACACGTCCGGATTAGGCGTACAACCCCCAGGAGTTGTTGGCTGTTAGCGGCCTCGATAGAGAGGAGATTTCTGCGATTTGCGGGAGATCTTTGCGAAATTTACGTAGAATATTCTGCGTTGAGATCTAGATGTTAATAGGTGCCTTGTGGCCTCACATAGGTTGAAGTACTACGTGTGGCGTGATACAGCTTGGCTTAAGGTGTGGCCAAGCGGTTTGAGGTACTTGGGCGTTTTGCTATCGATCGATAATCGTCGCGGTATGTGAACCTCTTCTATCTTTTCTAGCATGATATGTGTATAACTATGTAAATGCGGTAGGCGTACGTGTGTTAAAAAGTATTTGATTGGTTTAAAACATAAAGTGTTATAACGACTTTATGGGAAGTTAGTTATAACGGTTTATGTAAGTAAGAAATGCTTTGTGGTTTTAAAAGATAAGCGACTTGATGTGTGATGATAAGAATCTTGAAGTATTTCAAAAGAATTAGAAACCTTTTGAAAGAAGAGTAATACTTGATTTTGAAAACATAAGAGTTATACTAGCTTTATGGGAAGTTAGGTATAACGTCTTAAGAGAGATAAAGAGAATGATTTCTTGATTTTTAGAAGTTAAGAGACTTAATCTTAAAGATAAGAGACTTGACTTGAATGAATTAAATATGAGTTTTGTGTGAAACCTCCTTCGTGAGTAATGAGTACTTGGTTTTAAAAGGAATAATGTTTCTTGATTTTGGAAATCGGAATGAGTATCGACAAACCAACTGCGGCGTTAATAAAAGAAAATGTTTTGACTAATTAAGTATTATTAAAACCGGTAGAAACCTCAATCTGCATAGAAGCTAAGATGAGACAAAATGATATTACATTTCCTAGATCATGCATTTGCTTTAATAAGATTGATTATGAACAAGAAAAACCTACTCACATATAAGACATATGTTTCTCAAATTGTTTAAAAGAGGATTATATTCTTAAGTGATTAAGTCTATGGACTATGAAACCTTTCTAAAATAAGAGACTTAAGTATTTGAAATTAGGCAAACTTGAACTTTTGGAAAAGAATGTTGTTACTTGATGTTAAAAAGGAAAGTGTTTTGGTTTACCTAAAAATGCGTGTCACTCTATTTTAATACTACGGGTATCGGGTGACCTTTATAAAAGAAATGGATCTTTTTAAAAGAATTTAACGTACGTAATACTTTGGGGTCAGAATCTGGACTTTGGCCTAAAATAAACTTGAGTTGTGTGTAACTTGCCTATGTTTGTGTTTGATAGCCTTGTTGTGCAAATACTGTATTTCTATACCACCGCGTCTCACGATGGAGGGCCGGCTGATTTGTTATGAACGATTCTTCACCGAGTCCCACGAGATGGGCCGAGACACGTATTTCATCTGATTCTTTACCGAGTCCCATGGGATGGGCCGGGACACGTATTCCATCTGATTATTCACCGAGTCGCGAGATGGTAGGACACGTATTTCATCGATTCTCACCGAGTCCCGTGGGATGGGCGGGACACGTATTCGCGTGATTCTCTGCAAGTCCGTGGGATGGCGGGACACGTGTTCCACGTGATTCTTTCGAGTCGGGATGGGCGGGACACGTATTCCACACAATTTATACCTAGGCTGGCGGTGAGGAAGGAGTTCCACGGGCGTGAGGATGACTTGAGGCGTGAGTCACGACTTGACATGGCGCTTTTATGTTGTGAGCGTAGTTTGGTTATCATACATGTCTCTGCTTTATATAGACTATTATGATTTCATTTACGATGTTTCTGATTTCACATACTTGGTACTGTTATCTTGACCTCCTTGGTGAGTTCATCTGCATGGTAGAAATACATCAGTTGTGGATCCTCGCTCATAGGATCACGATTCGTGTCAGGAAGCCCATTTCTTGGAGGCTTATCTTTTGGTATGTTACCACAGTCTGTAGATTCTTGTACATTCGGGGTATGGCGGGGCCTGTCCGTCATAAACTGTTGTAAAAATCTTAGAAGTGCATGCTTTGTTGTGGCGGGGTTTGTAAAAAGGATAAGCTGTTCGGGTATTTATGTATATATCTTGAAGGCAAGCATTATTTTGGTTGCTTTGTTTATTTATCATGTCTCTAAATTCATGTTCATGTTTTTATTTCCGCTGATTTTCTCTGATGTTGTATCACTAGGGTGCCCGGGGTAAGGCACGATCACGGGCAGGTTGGTCGTGACAAAAGTGGTATCGAGCGATTAGTCCTCGGAAAGTGTCTCTGACCGTGTCTAGTAGAGTCTTGATTATCGATGTGTTGTGCACCACGTCTATGTCGAGAGGCTGCAGACATTTAGGATTAGTTTCCATTTCTTCTCATTACGAGATCGTGCCTTAGGCGTGTGATAAGTTGGACCCTCGGCGTATTCGTTTTACGATTATGCCTCGCGTAAGGCAACCCGGGCGAGTGGGCAAGCGGTGAGAGCTTCAGTGAGATCTGAGAGAATGCAGCGCGAGCGGTCGATGCACGAGATTGTGCTTGACGGCGAGTTTTGCGGCCGCCCGCCGGCGAGTTTAGAAGCGCGGCGGTGGCTCACGAGACTACGATGCACGATCTTCCAGTCCACGGCTGGAAGCGAGATGAGATGGGTACAAGGAGATGGCGATTCTTGGCGAGTCGTGGCGAATATGAGATGGTGAATCACGTGATTCCAAGCCCATTAGCACCGTAGTTCACCCCGAGCGCATTTGAGACTACGAGACTTTACGAGTTATAGCACTTGATGTTACATGGATCGAGCCGAGGATGACCTCGGGAGTTTATCAAGCCCTCTGCGGATCGTGAAGTGATCGAGTCTCGAGGCAGTCGGTGGTATTGAGTTCGCGTCAGTGCGTGATCTGCGATCGGGTTTGATTCGTGGAGCTATCTGTCACGACCCAACCGGGCGTGGTGGTGCCCTACAGGCACCCTTGCGGTATGCATCGAGATAATCGTGAACATACATAACTTAACAATGAAATAATTAATAGGCTGGCGATAAGGCTACCTCGCAGATATAAACAAATCCAAGCGATTACCTCGATTTTTTTAAAGTGACCCACAAGATATGACTCTGAGACCTCTAAGAGTTTACATAATCATTGTGACGACGGGCCCCGCCATACCTGAATGTACTAAAGTCTACAACTTGGGAACCGTACCAAAAGACAAGCCTCGGAGAAATGGAGCTTTAAGTCTCGAAGTGACCCGAGTGCGGATCGCAAGCTATGTATCTCGACTGCGGCATGAACGCAGCCAGAAGGAGGTCGTTACAAAATGTGTACCAAGTATGCAAAACTGAAAATCTTGTAATTTAAATCATAATAGTAAAAAAATACATTTGAAGACATATATGATAACCAAATTAACGATACCGTGCCCTTCAAGTGGACATAATGAAAGTCAATTTTTACCTTATACGACTGTCTCAACATATGAACAAACACGGTCACGGGGGCTATGAACACGACCCTCGAATATCAGCGCGCGTGGGATTCCCATCACAATGGCCGCTAGGTGTAAAATCTAACTACGTGGACGCGCGTGGTACCTACCTCACCGTCGGCGTATACACCTACAACACGTATATACTGTATCGTGCGCGGTGGAATCCCCATCAGCCGATACCCAGAAGTACAATACAACCATGTGATGCGCGTGGCATCCTACCTCATTTGTCGGATACACATACAACACATATATACCTATATCCTGCGCGTGGAATTCCGTCACTACTGACACAGTAAATGTAACTATAACCATGTGGCGCACGTGGCATCCCACCTCATTCGGTGTACACATGCGTGTATATATATATCATGCGTGGAATCCTAATCTCGTACATGACTTCGTTTAGTAATCCTACTCCAGGACTATTTCACGCGTAGTCGTATGGACGCGTGAGGTATTCCTCGCATAGTCATATCCGCCCGCGTGGGACTATTTCACCCGCGTAAGCCCATAAGGACTCGCATGAGGTATTCCTCGCATCGCGGTAGCAAATCCACGAAGCAGGTGGTATAACGATCTTGGGGATTTACGCCATTTATACTCTTACCGCCGAACTACATGCCTCGGAATCCTCATCGCAAGCATGTCCACGGCGCATACCGTGGAATCCCACATCACCGGCGGTATGTCGGTAACCCATACTAAGACCATGGAAGCATACGTGGAATCCTCCATCACTGTCGATGCGTCGGTAAACTCATACAATGACCAGGAAGCCTACGTGGAATCCACATCACGTCGATGCGTCGATAAGTTCACAACTCCTTTAGACTTTCATTAACATACAAAATGGATCTCATTTTATGACCTTACGACACTTTTCATATCACTTAACAAGTCCGGGGAAATTCAACCCAAAGTACTATGTATTGCTATTCTTTCCAAGATCCATTTTCCACATAAGACCCCAAGATACTAACACCCGTAGTATCAAGGCTTATCTATATTTCCAACAAGTCACTATACTATTAGAAATATGCTTCGGCTTCTAACTCAAGTGACCCTCATTTTAAACTTTTAAGCAATTGATGCCTTTAAATCGAATTGCCTTTCTTAGTATCCATTCTTTCATCTTGGTTTACCTTACTCGCGAAAACCGTTCCTCTAAGCTTCCATAAAGTTATTATAACCAACTTCCCATAAAGCCGTTATACTAACTTTATGCTTCTTAGAAACTAAGACCTCCTTAACCTCTCATAAAGTCGTCATAAGCAACTTCCCATAAAGCCGTTATAACTCTTTATGTCTAAGACCACTTTGTTCTTTCTATAACCAAGAGACTTGTACTTCAATTCAAGTCGCACTACTTACAAAGTACTTCAAGTCTCTTTAACTTAGAAGACAATTTCCCTAACTTAGAAACAAGTTCTTATCTTTATAATGGTTTAAGAATCAATACCTTCCAAATCCAGTATTCTAAACTTTTTCCTGTCAAGGAATCCTTGTCTACCTTATTAGGATAAACCGTTCTTATAACTCTTGCTTAAGGACACGTGAGTTAATTCCCTAACTCAACCAACTAGACATCCTTAAAATAAGTCAAATATATCAAATGACTTCACTTCATTTAAAATCACGTACGTCTACCGTACCATACAGTTATAACTACTCATGCTCAAGAGATAGGAAGAGTTCTACATACCTCTTTTGCTTAATCCACTTGCCAAGTCCAATATGCCGTCCGTAGATGTCAACCTATAATGACCATAATACGTCTATTAGCTTCTAGCTTCAACGTAATACATTCTAATGAAAAGTCCGCGTTCTGCGGAAAATTGATGAGACTTCCTTTGTTCTACTAACTATGCCACCCCTTCCAAGGCCGAATTTCCACTAACCAACGCCACATTCAAGGCACACAACAAAGGGGATTACACGCCTTTACAGGACGCGTAAGACTCCGCCCCACAATAATACAAAACAAACCAATAGTTTCCAGGCCAACCTTGGCCAACAATATAACCAATACTAACCCCTTTCAACTCTTTTCCAATCCAAGTTCTTAGGTCTAACATGATATCTAGCCCTAGACATCTTCAACAATTACAATCTCCCTTACGACATGAGACGACCCAAATCTATTCAAATAAAACAGCCTCAGGCTCAACTCTATTCTACTACAATTAAACAGCCTTAGGCTCAACTCTAAATTGCTAAAATATAACAGCCTCAGGCTCACATCTATACTACTAAAATATAACAGCCTTAGGCTCACAACCAAGAGAAAGGGGAAACTTTTACCTTAAGGAATAGCCCACCAAAGACCCTCTTTCTTCCACCTCTTTCCGTCAAAATCGCCCACTAGCGCTTCCCACAAGTTTACCCACACTTTTCCTTCTTGCCGCCGCTCCAACAATTTCCTCTTAGGCTAGGTTTTCTTCAAAAATCAAGAGAGAAGGGAGAGGATCTTTCTTGGGAGGATTTGAAATGAAATGGCCAAGTCTTCCAAGACTTGGCCCTAAAATAGGACCTTATTCTGGTCAAAATGATGGGAGGACACTTGTCACCCTCCATAGGCTTTAACAAAATATCCCCGATTTCGTCTTTGTGTGAGAAAATCCCGCTGGCGCCGCGGCGCGCCACTTCCAGAAAAGTTCACGCATTCGCGCGCCCTCGCATTCGCACCGCTGAACCGCAACCCCGCGAACCCAGAACAACCGCGCATGCCTCAGATTCGTGCGGCCTGCACTACTGGCGAAACCAACGCTTTGCCTGACTGGGCACCAAACTTGAAACTTCCATAACTTTTGACTCCGATGTCCTATCGACGAACGGTTTGCTGCGTTGGGAACTAGATTTAACGGACTACACACTAGGCTTTTAAAACTCCTCAAAACTCCTAAGGAACTAGGAGATATACCGCTCCAAAGTTGACTAAAAGTCAGCCCACAACCTTTTGCCAACCCAACTTTCCAAAATTCAAATCTTATTTCCTTTCGTATGTTCCTAACTTAACCTCTTGAATTTACGGGGTGTAACACTATCCCGGGGAGAGCATGCACCTCCAGCCATTTGGGACGAGTTCTCAAGGGCTTTTCTTGCACATTTATTGCCCCCACAGATGAGGAGGGCTCGGGCCGACAAATTTTTGACGTTGAGGCAGGACGGGCGGACGGTTAGAGAGTACAATGTGGAGTTCGACTCATTAGCTCGGTATGTTCCCGCTGTAGTAGCTAATATGGAGGACAGAGTACACCGCTACGTCACTGGGCTAGATGATTACTTGGCAGAGGCTTGTACGGGTGTAGCTCTTCAGCCGGGCATGGACATTGCCCGCATGCAAGCTCATGCACTTGGATGTGAGGCACGGAGAGGTCGACGGAATGACCAGGATCAGCAGAAGAGGGCCAGAACAGCAGGGTCCTTTGGTAACTTTCGAGGCGGGCCTCGCCAGCAGACTAGTTATGTACCTCCGCTAGTGCAGAATGGTCCTCCACGCCTTCGGGGCGTTCGGGTATTCGAGGCTGTCGTGGCTCGAGGCTTAGTTCACGATATACATGGGTTCTAGCGATCGGGTTGAGTTTTCCTCGGTGCACACGTGGCGACGTCATCGAGAATGTCGTCTTTTTCTCGGTGCTTGTTTTCTGCGCCGTCGGGCCATATGACGAGAAACTGTCCTAATAGGAAGGATGCGCAGAATGACTCACCTACGAGTCGATGCGGTGTTCATCGCCTACTGCTACGCCTGCAGGCGTGCCTATGATTAGAGTGGAGCGGTAGATTCAGGTATATCCTTAACCCTCTAGAGATTTGTATGCATGATATGATGACCTTATTATTGTGTGCTATGTACGGATAGCGTTATGTTGATTATGAGTTAGAAAACCTGGTTAGTGAAAAAGGGTAAGCCTGGGGGTGAGAAAATGATGAACCTTAGAATATTACAGTTGAGACCTTAGATGTAAGGCCGTCTTGAGTACAAGATTTTGCGGGTGATCCTTGTCAGAATGTATAAGTTTACGTGGAGTAATTGTGGGAAGATTCCTTGGGTAGTGTAAAATGGAAGTGGTAGCTTTCATGACCTGTATAGGTAAGATTGTTCCGGATCGGGAAACAAGAGCTTGATGCGTTAAGTAGGTCGGGTTGGGGCCATGTTGCGGGCCAACCCGTGGCCTGTTTCGAGGTGGGGTCAACTCTGGGTGGTTCCGCCAGGTGGTAGGGTCACGAGGGTGCTAGGCCCAAGTTTAGATGACCATCGTATGAGTTCGTGGAGATGTTCGACCAGAAGCGGATCGTGAAGGCCGGGAATGGCCTTAGGGGAGATTGAGGCTAGTAAGATGACCAAGTTTGGAGGTGGTGACTCCAAAGTCTTGGGAACAGAAGCGTTGACTGAAGTGTGGTACGTGTACTAAGAAGAGTTCGAGTGTTCGAGAAGGGCACGACGAGTAAGGAAGGAAGTGAACTTGTGCTGAAAGATGGGAGTAATCATTTTTGAGAAATGAATGTGCGGGCGAGTGTCCCTTGGACCAAGAGCGAGAGTTGGTATTGTTTTGCATCATCGAGGTGGTTCCTCGTTGGCCTGGATTTAAGTATTTGCGCGCATGTGTTATTTCGTGGCCAGGCATGGCGTTGGAAACTTGTTAGAAGAACTTTATCGTTATCCGTCTTGAGAAGGAACATTCGGGATGAATGTTTCTAAGGAGGGGAGAATGTTATACCCCGTATTTCCAGAGTATGTACGTGAGGGCGTACGTATATAAATTTAAGCCTCAAGGTTTAGCTAGGTTCGAAAATTTGGGCACAAGTGCCGAAAAGAATCGTTTTTCGACGAAACGTTTTACTAAACTTGCGAAGGGAAAATTCCGGCTATGTCATTTATAATTTTTGTGGATTTTTCCGAGAGACGAAACATTTTGGACCAACGGGAGGGTGACATGTGACATGTGTCACCCTCACATTGGAGGAAGTTGTGGGCGGTTTGGACGAAAAGGGGTCAAGGGAGTTGGTAGGATATTTTGTGATATTTTGTGGGTAGATGGATAAGGTACACATGGTTGAATCCTAGCCCTACACTTGCCTAACACTTGGATGGATCTTGGCCATTGGTTGGCCTTTGCTTGACCTATAAATACCCCTCTAAGTTGATGAACTTCTTCATCCAAAAATCCTTTTCCAAGTCTTGAAATCCCTCCCCCTTGCCTTGTAGTTTTCGTCCACCATCCCCCCCTCTTTTGAGAAGCCTTGGCCGAGAGCCTCCCCCTCCCCCTTTGTAGTGTCTAGCCGAGGGGTACCCCCCCTAGCCTAGTTGTTTTCGTATAATACCCCCTTTTGTGGTATAGAAATACTCTCCAAGTATTGTTATAATGCCCAAATACTTTAGCCCTTATACCTTGTAGTATTCCAAGGTTATACCTATACTAAAAGCCCAGAAATACTATTATACTTCCTTTAGCCACTAAACGAAACCCTAAGGAAATCTTCATTGATAGTTGAAGTAATTGAGTAGAAGTTGGTTAGAACTTCTAAGGGTTGTTTGGAGCGGGTTGGAGCGCACGGAGTAGGAGCTAAACCTTGCTCTGGATCGGCATATAAACTTGGATAATTTTGGGCTTATCGAGGTAAACACTCTTGACCTTCTATTGTAATTGGAAATTACATGTGTAGGAATATATAGTTGAAGTATACTATATATAGAATGAACATAATTATGCGGCAATATCTTTTGACTTAAGCTGAATTTAAAGAAGAGAATCGAACTGTAATTACATAGACTGACAGAGACTTGTGTAGCTTTCTTGTGAAATAGAATTGTACACGTCGGATTAGGCGTCTGACCCCTCCCCTCTAGGAGTTGTTGGCTGTTAGCGGCCTCGATAGAGGAGGAGATTTACGCGATGCGGGGAGGTGATGCGAAATTTCGTAGAATATTCTATGTTGAGATCTAGATGTTAATAGGCGCCTTGTGGCCTCTATAGGTGAAGTATTACGTGTGGCGTGATCCGCTTGGCTTAAGGTGTAGCGACGGTTTGAGGTACTGAGCGCTTTTGCTATTAGTCGATAATCGTCGCGAGGTATGTGAACCTCTTCCTATCTTTTCTAGCATGATATGTGTATAACTATGTAGTACCAGACGCATACGTGTTAAAAGTATTTGATTGGTTTAAAACATAAAGTGTTATAACGACTTTATGGGAAGTTGGTTATAACGGCTTTTATGTAAGTAAGAAATGCTTTGTGGTTTTTAAAAGATAATCGACTTGATGTGTGATGATAAGAATCTTGAAGTATTTCAAAAGAATTAAGAAACCTTTTGAAAGAAGAGTAATACTTGGTTTTGAAAACATAAGAGTTATACTAGCTTTATGGGAAGTTAGGTATAACGTCTTAAGAGAGATAAAGAGAATGGTTTACTGATTTTTAGAAGTTAAGAGACTTAATCTTAAAAGATAAGAAACTTGACTTGAATGAATTAAATATGAGTTTTGTGTGAAACCTCCTTCGTGAGTAATGAGTACTTGGTTTTTAAAAGGAATAATGTTTTTACTGATTTTGGAAATCAGAATGAGTATCGACAAACCAACGCAAGCGTTAATAAAAGGAAATGTTTTGACTAATTAAGTATTATTAAAACCAAAGAAACCTCCATCTGCATAGAAGCTAAGATGAGACAAAATGATATTACATTTCCTAGATCATGGTCGCTTTAATAAGATTGATTATGAACAAGAAAAACCTACTCACATTTAAGACATATGTTTCTCAAATTGTTTAAAAGAGGATTATATTCTTAAGTGATTAAGTCTGGACTATGAAACCTTTCTAAAATAAGAGACTTAAGTATTTGAAATTAGGCAAACTTGAACTTTTGGAAAAGAATGTTGTTACTTGATGTTAAAAGGAAAGTGTTTTGGTTTACCTAAAAATGTGAGTCACTCTATTTTAATACTACGGTATCGTTGTTATACCCGTATTTCCGTGAGTATGTACGTGGGGCGACGTAGAAAATTTGAACTTGAGAAAGTAGCTTGGCGAAATTTATTTGTGCACAACACCCGATTAGAGTCGTTTTTCGACTAAGCGTTTTCCACACTTTCGTAGGGGAATTTCCGCTATGTCATTTTTAATTTTTGGATTTTTCCGAGAGACGAAACATTTTGGACCAACAAGAGGGCGCCACTTGGCACCCTCTCATCAGTGGCGGTAGAGTGGACGAAATGGTGACTATTTTGTCAAGTAGTTGGTAGGATATTTTGTGTGTAGTTGGTTAAGGTGCACTTGGCAAGATCTTGGCCCTACACTTGCCTTGCACTTGGCAAGATCTCGCCATTGGTTGGCCTTTGCTAGACCTATAAATACCCCTTTGAAGACTAATTCATCCACAAATTGCCTAAGTCTTGAAAGCTTCTTCCTCCCCTTAGTGTAGTGCCTTGGCCGAGAGCCCTCTTCCCCTTGGCCGAGAGTTCCCCAGTGGGGTAGGCCGAGGTAGCCACCCCTCCTCGGGTGCTAGCCGTGGGGTACCCCTAGCCTAGTTGCTTTCATATAATACCTCTCTTGGTAGAAATACTCAAAAGTATTGTTATAATGCCCAAATTACCTTAGCCGTATACCTTGTAGTATTCTAAGGTTATACTTATCTAAAAGCCCGTAAATACTATTATACTTCCTTCCACACAAAAACCGAAACCCTAAGGAAAATCTCCACGCTTAGTTGGAGTATTAAGTAGAAGTTGGTTAGAACTTCTAAGGGTTGGTTGAGCGGTTGGAGCACACGGAGTAGGAGCTAAACCTTGCTCGGGATCGACATTTAAACTCGGATAATTATGGGCTTATCGAGGTAAATATCTTGTCCTGTATTGTAATTGGAAATTACATGATTGTTAGACTATATAGTTGAAGTATACTATATATATAGAACTGAACGTTGTTGTCGGCAATGTCTTTGGACTTAAGCTTTGAATAATAAGAAACCTTTCGAAAGAAGAGTCTTCGAATTGTATTTACATAGGATGTATTACAGAGACTTGTGTAGCTTTTACGTGGAGTAGAATTGTACCGTTCGGGTTAGATGTATAACCCCCTGGTTGGCTTGGTAGCCTACCGATAAAGGAGGAGATTTACGCTGCATGTGGGGAGGTCTCACGAATTTTACGTAGAATGTTCTACGGCGGATCTAAATGTTAATAAAGCGCGCGTGGCCTTATAGGTTGAAGTACTACGTGTGGCGCGATCATCGGCAAGGAGTAGCCGACGGTTTGAAGTACTTGAGCGTTTTGCTATTAGTCGATACTGTCGCGAGGTATGTGAACCTCTTCCTATCTCTTCTAGCATGATATGTGTGAACTATGTAGTACGGTAGACGCATACGTGCTAAATGTATTTGATTGGTTTAAAACATAAAGTGTTATAACGCTTTATGGGAAGTTGTTATGCATGACTTTATGTTGGTAGAAGATACTTGTGGTTTTTAAAAGGTAATCGGTTTGAACTATAAGCGGCTTGTTATGTGTTAATAAAGAACTTGAAGTATTTCAAAAGATTTTTGAATCATTTTGAAAGAAGAAGTAATACTTGGTTTTGAAAACTTAAGAGTTATACTAGCTTTATGGGAAGTTAGGTATAACGGCTTAAGAATGTTTTATCGATTTCGAAATCGAATGTGTATCGACAAACCATCGCAGCGTTAATAAAAGGAAATGTTTTGACAGATTAAGTATTATTAAAACCAAGAGAAACTTCCATCCGCATAGAAGCTAGATGAGACAAAATGATATTTCCTAGATCACTACGTAATAAGATTGTTATAAGCAAGAATATCCTACTCACATATAAGACTTATGTTTCGATTGTTTAAAAGAGAATTATATTCTTAAATGAATAAGACTATGAACTACTAAACCTTTCTAAAATAAGAAACGTGAATATTTGAAATTAGGCAAACTTGACGCTTGGAAAATAATGTTGTTACTTGATTTTACAAAGGTAAGTGTTTTAGTTTATTTAAAAAGATACCACTCTATTTTATACTACGTATTGTGTGACTTATGTGAAAGCAACGGATCTTTTAAAAGATTTAATGTATGAAGTACTTTAGGGTAGATACCCGAACTTGTTAGCTTAAAGTACCTTGTGTGAATAACTTGATTGTGTTGGTTTGAGATAGCCTTGTAAATACTTTCTTGTTGATGTGATAAGTGAAAATGTTAGGATGCTACGTGTGTTAGTATCTTGTGTGATCGTGATGTAAGTGGTCATTCTTTGTTGCTTACGTTGTTAAGCGTTAAGCGCTGTACTATTATTGTATCACATACCCCTTTGACTTATTATACAGGCTTGCCACCCTTGATGCGGTCTTTACGCCTACGCGGTCCTCGTGACTACGCGATGCGGTAGCTCGGGATTGATCATTCCGGTGTTTAGCCTGACGCATGCGGGATTCCTATGCGGTCTGAGACTATGCGGTCTTTTGAGACTATGCGGGTTGCGGGAGCCTAGGCGGATACCGAGGGTTACCGCCGCGGGGTATACCTCAGCGGTGCGGGACCATGATTCGAGAATACCTCATGCGGTCCGTGTGTGACCTATGCGCGAGTCGAGGATAGACGCGCGCATTGATATTGCGGCGAGTGGCGGCCGATCATGTGGTGCGGCAGAAAGACCTGGATACGCTTTGTGGTATTTTTGACCGCTGGGTCTTAGTAGTCGGCTATGCCTTCGCACTTGCCCCTGCGGTTTTATTGTGATGACTTTGAGGCGTGAGTCACGACTTGACATGATCGCTTGCTTATTTGTTGTGAACTGTAGTTTGCTTATCATACATGTCTCCTGCTTTATAGACTATTATGATTTCATTTACAGTATTTTTAGTTTCACATACTCTGCCATTTTGACTCTCTGGGCCGAGCGTATAAAGAGGCGAGCCTCTCACTGGGAATGAGCCAGAACCGCTCCGTATGGCACATCCACGAAGCGGCCGTTAATCTCGGAAAGTGTCCATGCATCCGTATCGATGAAGTCTTGATTATCGGTGTGTTGTGCACCACATCAATAATCAGGAGGCTATAGGGTATTTAGGATTGGTTTCTATTCTTCTCACTCTGAGATCGTGCCTTAGAGCTGTGTTGTAAGTTGGACCCTCTGACGAAATTATTTCCCTTATCATTATGCCTCCGCGTAGGGCAAACCCGCCCGGAGGCGGCAGGCGGAGCCGCGAGTAGAGTTCGGAGGGTTACGAGGGCACAGCCCAATCATCACCGAGTTAGGTGCTTCATTCGGGATTTCGCGACATCACTAGCCCCGAAAGTTTAGCACGGCGGCGGTTCCTATCGCGCCATGATATTTGAACCTTCGCCCACGACCAGAACAGAGAATATGGATTGCAAAGAGGCGACCTGCATTAGCTATGGATTTAACTACCAGAGAGTATACCGATGTACCGCGAGTCTTGATGAATATCAACGAGAGGGTTGTGCAAGAGTAGTTCTTCAGTTAGGCTTGAGCATGGCCTGCGTACGAGCTTATACACAGCAGGCCGAGAAACGTAGAGATCGACGGGTTAACCAAGGACAGCAGAAGAGGGCCAGAGCAGCAAGGTCCTTTGGTAACTTTCGAGGCGAGTCACCTCACCAGCAGATTTGATTATGCACATCCACAATGCGGAGTGGTCTTCCACGGATTTCAGGACGTTCGGGGTATGCAGGAGTTGGTTAGAACTCCAGAGCTTCCGGTTCACATTTTGGCAGACGTCATCCCGGGGAATGTCGTCTTTTAGTTGGTACTTGTTGTACCTGCGGCCGTCAGGGCCATGTGTCGAATGGGTGACCTAGTAGGAGGACCTTGCCTTCAGTACCGGTGGGTAGTTCGTCACCTTCCTTAGCTATGCGCCTTCACGGGCAGTTTGATTAGAACGACTAAGGAGGAAGCGAGAGATATAAATATATCTTTAACCTCAGAGATCTCAGATGTGTGATAAGGTGAGTATACCTTAAGTGCTATGTTCGATGGCCGTGTTAGTCGTGATTAGATCATGGTTGTTTAACCGAGTAAGATTTTGGGGGATAGAGAAGGTGTGAGCCTTAGAGCTTCTTACGTAAAGACCTTAGAGGTGAGGCCATCTCGAGAAAAGGTGTAATGTTATGTTTGACCCTTATCGGAAGTGCATAGTGCACGTGAGTTATGTTGGGATAGGTCCCTAGTAGTGTGGAACGAAAGGGGGGTAGTTGAGCTAAGAAGACCGCTAGGTTTTCAAACGTGATTAGTGAGATTGTTCCGCATCGGGAGCTAGTATTGTGCGTTGCCGGGTCGGGTTGAGGCCACGCCGCGGGTCAACCCGCGTAGGTTTGGTGGTGGGGTCGTTGTGGTGGTCCCGCCTTGTGTTAGGGTTGTGAGGGGGTTAGGCCCAAGTTTAGTTGACCAGCGTACGAGTTCGTGGATGCATTCGACCAGTAGTTGGGCCGAGGAGGTCAGCCGTGTTGTCTTCTAGCAAAGACCGTGTACTCGGCAGAGGGTTATGCGAGATGATATATCAGAAAAGTTGTAAGGCTGCACGGGGTGCCTACCTTCACCTTATGTCAGGCAGTGAAGCCCGTGTTGCCGCTTTTCTTCGGAGGTTTTACCGTGCAAGGTTAGAACTCGAGTAAGTCTCGATCACATTCGCCTCGCCGGTGTTCGATTTCGTGGATAGTTGCGAATTGTTGTTTCCGGTTGAAGGAGTGTTTAAGCTACCATTTCGGTGTTCGGATGTCGCCTTATGAAGCCTTGTAGGCGGATGTGTGAGTCACGGTCGATTGGTTCGATGTTGGCGGATTGAGATAGTTGGTTCAGCTTGTTCCGGCAGATTTGTGGATAGAGTAAAGCTTGTCTAGAAGAGGTTCTCGCACCAGAGAAATCGTATGATAATCGGCGACGACGCCAGAGTTTAGGTTCGACGGCCGATCTTCTTGAAAGCACCACCGGGTGGTGTGACGAAGTTTTGAAGACAGAGGAACTTAGCCCGAGTTACTTTGGGCCGTTGAGTCCATGTGAAGAATAGGCCGTTGCCTATATGTTAGCTTTTGCCGTCCGACTTAGAGGCGATGTCCGGTCTTTCGTATTGTTATGATCGGAAAGTATCGGAGGTCCATCCAGAGTGTTCCCAAGTTAATGATGACCACGTTAGAGATAGTAACCCCGAGTTTCGGAAACTGATGCAGTATCAAGAGTTTGGGTGTACGACAGCCGCAGTGATCGCATGCAGTCCGGTACCATTTGTCGGGTCGCTCGAGAAGGTTTATGCCTCGGGCAAAGTGACAAAAGTGGTATCATGTGGTATGAATTCGAGTGTACGAGAAGGGTACGACACGTAAGGGAAGAAGCGAGCGTGTATGGCGAGCGTAGATGTGATCATTTCTTTTGTGTGGAGAAAGTGCGAAGGAAGTATATTTTAGACCCCGGTGAGAAGTGTTTTGTGGTGATGATTAGAGGTGTTTTCCTCGTGGACTTGGATGTAAGTATTTTGCGCAGTTGTTTCTGTGGCCATTGTGGCAGGATTGTTTCGTAAGTATGGTAGTGAAGACTATACTGGCGCACGTTTGTTTTGAGACTTAGAAGGAACATTCGGGACGAATGTTTCTAAGGAGGGGAGAATGTTATACCCCGTATTTCCAGAGTATGTACGTAAGGACGTACGTAGAAAATTTGAACTTGAGAAAGTAGCTTGGCCGAAATTTATTTGTGCACAACACCCGATTAGAGTCGTTTTTCGACGAAACGTTTTCACAGCTTTCGTATGGGAATTTACGGCTATGTCATTTTTAATTTTTTCGGATTTTTCCGAGAGACGAAACATTTTGGACCAAAAAGAGGGCGCCACATTGCACCCACTCAATTGCGGCGGTAGAGTGGACGAAATGGTGACTATTTTGTCAAGTAGTTGGTAGGATATTTTGTGTGTAGTTGGTTAAGGTGCACTTGGCAAGATCTTGGCCCTACACTTGCCTTGCACTTGGCAAGATCTTGGCCATTGGTTGGCCTTTGCTAGACCTATAAATACCCCCCCTTTTGAAGACTAATTCATCCACAAATTGCCTAAGTCTTGAAAGCTTCTTCCTCCCCCCTTAGTGTAGTGCCTTGGCCGAGAGCCCTCTTCCCTCGGCGAGAGTTCCCCATAGTGGGTAGGTAGAGGTAGCCACCCCCTCCTGGGGTGCTAGTATGGGTACCCCTAGCCTAGTTGCTTTCATATAATACCCCTCTCTTGGTAGAAATACTCAAAAGTATTGTTATAATGCCCAAATTACCTTAGCCGTATACCTTGTAGTATTCTAAGGTTATACTTATACGAAAAGCCCGTAAATACTATTATACTTCCTTCCACAAAAACCGAAACCCTAAGGAAAATCTCACGCTTAGTTGGAGTATTAAGTAGAAGTTGGTTAGAACTTCTAAGGGTTGGTTGGAGCGGTCGAGCACACGAGTAGAGCTAAACCTTGCTCAGGATCGACATTTAAACTCGGATAATTATGGGCTTATCGAGGTAAATATCTTGTCCTCTATTGTAATTGGAAATTACATGATTGTTAGACTATATAGTTGAAGTATACTATATATATAGAATGAACGTTGTTGTCGCAATGTCTTTGGACTTAAGCCCAATAATAAGAAACCTTTTCGAAAGAAGAGTATCGAATCAGATTTACATAGGATCGTATTACAATGAGACTTGTGTAGCTTTTCCGAGTAGAATTGTACCCGTCGTTAGATGTATAACCCCGGTTGGCTTGTAGCCTCGATAGCGAGGAGATTTACGCCGCATGGGGAGGTGCCGAATTTTCTCGAGAATGTTCTACGAAGGATCTAAATGTTAATAAGCGCCTTGTGGCCTTATAGGTTGAAGTACTACGTGTGGCGCGATCCATCAAGCAAGGAGTAGCCGACGGTTTGAAGTACTTGAGCGCTTTTGCTATTAGTCGATACTGTCGCGAGGTATGTGAACCTCTTCCTATCTCTTCTAGCATGATATGTGTGAACTATGTAGTACGGTAGACGATACGTATGCTAAATGTATTTGATTGGTTTAAAACATAAAGTGTTATAACGCTTTATGGGAAGTTGGTTATGACAATTTTATGTTGGTAAGAAGATACTTGTGGTTTTTAAAAGGTAACGTTTGAACTATAAGCGCTTGTTATGTGTTAATAAAGAACTTGAAGTATTTCAAAAGATTTTTGAATCATTTTGAAAGAAGAAGTAATACTTGGTTTTTGAAAACTTAAGAGTTATACTAGCTTTATGGGAAGTTAGGTATAACGCTTAAGAATGTTTCTACCGATTTGGAAATCGAATGTGTATCGACAAACCACTGCGGCGTTAATAAAAGGAAATGTTTTGACAGATTAAGTATTATTAAAACCAAGAGAAACTTCCATCCGCATAGAAGCTAAGACGAGACAAAATGATATTTCCTAGATCACTACTTTGTAATAAGATTGTTATAAGCAAGAATATCCTACTCACATATAAGACTTATGTTTCTCGATTGTTTAAAAGAGAATTATATTCTTAAATGAATAAGACTATGAACTACGAAACCTTTCTAAAATAAGAAACGTGAATATTTGAAATTAGGCAAACTTGACGCTTGGAAAATAATGTTGTTACTTGATTTTACAAAGGTAAGTGTTTTGGTTTATTTAAAAAGATACCACTCTATTTTATACTACGGTATTGTGTGACTTATGTGAAAGCAACGGATCTTTTAAAAGATTTAATGTATGAAGTACTTTAGGGTAGATAATTCAACTTGTTAGCTTAAAGTACCTTGTGTGAATAACTTGATTGTGTTGGTTTGAGATAGCCTTGTAAATACTGTCTTGTTGATGTGATAAGTGAAAATGTTAGGATGCTACGTGTGTTAGTAGCTTGTGTGATCGTGATGTAAGGGGTCATTCTTGTTGTGCTTACGTTGTTGCGTTAAGCCCGTTGTACTATTATTGTATCACATACCCCTTTGACTTATTATACCGAGGGCTTGCCACCCTTGATGCGGTCTTACGCCCATGCGGTCCTCGTGACTATGCGGAGCGCGGTAGCTCCGTGATTGATCATTCGGTGTTTAGCCCGACGCGGGATTCCATGCGGTCCGCTGAGACTATGCGTCTTTTGAGACTATGCGGTCGCGGAGCCTAGGCGGATACCGAGGGTTAGCCGCCGATGCGGTATACCTCAGCGGTCCGGGGACCATGATTCGAGGAATACCTCACGCGGTCCGTGTGTGACCTATGCGCGAGCTGCGAGTTCGTGGATAGACGCGACATTGATATTGCGGGCGAGTGGCCGCCTTCGATCATGTGGTGCGGTCTAGAAAGACCTCGGATACGCTTGTGGTATTTTTGGCACGTGGTCTTAGTAGTCGGCTATGCCTTCGTACTTGCCGTCACGGTTTTATTGTGATGACTTTGAGGCGTGAGTCCCCGACTTGACATCGCTTATTTGTTGTGAATCGTAGTTTGCTTATCATACATGTCTCCCGCTTTATAGACTATTATGATTTCATTTACGATTTTTAGTTTCACATACTCTGCACTGTTATCGACCTCTTCGGGGCCGCGTTCATGCCGCAGTTGAGGTACACCGCCGTTGATCCTAGCTCTCGTGGTCACGCCAGCGTTTGGGAAGCTCCGTTTCTCGAGGCTTATCACGTATAGTCCTGTCGTAGTAAGTGTATACATTCGTGGTTTGGCGGCCCTGCTCCGCCATTGTTGTCATATCATTCTTAAGGTCCGTAGTACCGCTGTAAGTGTGGTTTGTAAAAGGATTAAACTGCTCATGTTGAAAAAGTTGTTATTTACATATATGCCGAAAGGCAAGTCTTTCTCGATTATTGTTTCATATTTCATAATATGTCTTGTATCGTTTATGTCCGCCGATTACTGATGTTGTATCACTAGGGTGCTCGTAAGGCACGATCACGCCCGAATCGGTCGTGACACGTGACCTTTATAAAAGAAATGGATCTTTTAAAAGAATTTAACGACGTAATACTTTGGAGTCGAACTGGACTTTGGCCTAAAATAAACTTGAGTTGTGTGTAACTTGCCTATGTTTGTGTTTGATAGCCTTGTTGTGCAAATATCGTATTTCTATACCACCGCGTCTCGATGGAGGCCGGCTGATTTGTTATGAACGATTCTTCACCGAGTCCCACGAGACGGGCCGACACGATTTCATCCGATTCTTCACCGAGTCCCATGGGATGGGCCGACACGTATTCCATCGATTATTCACCGAGTCCCACGAGATGGGCCGACACGATTTCATCCGATTCTCACCGAGTCCCATGGGATGGGCCGACACGTATTCCACATGATTCTCACCGAGTCCCACGGACGGGCGGACACGTATTCCACATGATTCTTTACCGAGTCCCACGACGGGCCGACACGTATTCCACACGATTTATACCTAGATCGGCGGTGAGAAGGAGTTCCACGCATGAGGATGACTTGAGGCGTGAGTCCACGACTTGACATGATCGCTTTTATGTTAGAATCGTAGTTTTGTTATCATACATGTCTCCGCTTTATATAGACTATTATGATTTCATTTACGATGTTTCTGCTTTCACATACTTGGTACTTGTATCGACCTCCTTGGGCTGCGTTCATGCCGCAGTAGAAGTACATCGGCAGGATCCTCGCCATGTGGATCACGATTCACAGTGTCGGAAGCCCCATTTCTTGAGGCTTATCTTTTGGTATGTTACCAGTCAGAGATTATTGTACATTCGTGGTATGGCGGCCTGTCCGCCATAGCCATTGTAAAATCTTAGAGGTCAGAGCCTCTTGTGCGCAGGTTTGTAAAAAGGATAACTGTTCGGGTATTTATGTATATATACTGAAGGCAACTGTTTTGGTTGGCCTGTTTATTTATCATGTCTCTAAATTCATGTTCATGTTTTTATTTCCACTGAATTTCTCTGATGTTGTATCACTAGGGTGCCCGGGGTAAGGCACCAGTCACGGGCCCGGGTTCGGGTCGTGACACATGTCCTCCTCAGCTTCCCACGTCATCTCCTCCCTGAGCTCGTTCCGCCACAAGACTTTGACGGAAGCCACGTCCTTGGTCCGCAGACGCCTAACCTGACGATCGACTATCGCTATTGTTATACCCCGTATTTTCAGAGTATGTACGTGAGGACGTACGTAGAAAATTTGAGCCTTAAGTTAGGCAAGTTTCGAAATTTGTACACAACACCCGATTAGAGTCGTTTTTCGACGAAACGTTTCCACAGCTTTTGTTGGGAAAATTCCGGCTATGTCATTTATAATTTTTGCGGATTTTTCCGAGAGACGAAACATTTTGGACCAACGGGAGGGTGACATGTGTCACCCTCACATTGGAACAAATGGGGCGGCAATGGTGGACGAAAAAGAGGGCTTTAGTTGGTAGGATATTTTTGTGCAAGTTGTGTGGTAGATGGATAAGGTACACATGGTGGAAATCTAACCCTACACTTGCACCACACTTGTCTTCATCTTGGCCATTGGTTGGCCATGGCTTGACCTATAAATACCCCCCTAAGCTTGAAGAGTTCTTCATCCAAAAATGTGCCTAAGTCTTGAAATCTCCCTCCCCTCTCCTTGTAGGAGTCGTCCGCCACACCCCTCCCCCCTGTGAGAAGGCCCCTTGGCCGAAAGGATCCCCTCCTAGTGGTGCTAGCCGTGGGTACCCCTAGCCTAGTTGTTTTCAGATAATACCCCCTTTGTGGTATAGAAATACTCTCCTAGTATTGTTATCTTGTCCAAAATACTTTAGCCCAAATACCTTGTTGTACTTTCCAAGGTTATACTTATCTGGCTTGGAAAATACTATTATACTTTCCTTTAGCCACTAAACGAAACCCTAAGGAAAATCTTCACCCGTAGTTGAAGCATTAAGTAGAAGTTGTGTAGACACTTCTAAGGGTTTCTTGGAGCGCTTTTGGAGCGCACGAGTAGAGCTAAACCTTGTTCAGAACGACATATAAACTCGGATAATTTTGGGCTTATCGAGGTAAACATTCTTGACCTTCATTGTAATTGGAAATTACATGTTGTAGGAATATATAGTTGAAGTATACTATATATAGAACTGAACATTATAATTGTGCGGCAATGTCTTTTGACTTAAGCTCGAATAATACTTACAGAATGTCTTGCGACTTAAGCCCGAATTTAAATAAGAGAGCCGAATCAGAATTACATAGACCGTATTACATGAGACTTGTGTATCATTGCCGTAGTAGAATTGTACACGCCCGTCGACGTGTTAACCCCTCGGTTGGCTGGTAGCCGCCGATAGAGAGGAGATTTACGCTGCCATGGGGAGGTCTCGAATTTTCTCAGAGAATATTATACGTCGATCTAAAGGTATTAATAGGCGCCAGGGCCTCTATAGGTTGTAGTACTACGTGTGGAGTGATCCACGGCTTAAGGAGTAGCCGCGGTTTGAGGTACTTGGAGCGTTTTGCTATTAGTCGACAATCGCCGCGAGGTACGTGGACCTCTTCCTATCTCTTCTAGCATGATATGTGTGAACTATGAGTACGGTGACGCATACGTGCTAAATGTATTTGATTGATTTAAAACATAAAGTGTTATAACGGCTTTATGGGAAGTTGGTTATAATAGCTTTATGTGGATAAGCACATACTTTGTGGGTTTTAAAAAGGTAATCGATTTGAATAATAACCGCTTGATATGTGTTAATAAAGAACTTGAAGCATTTCAAAAGATCTATGAATCGCTTTGAAAGAATGAGTATTACTGGTTTTGAAAGCTAAGAGTTATACTAGCTTTATGGGAAGTTAGGTATAACGGCTTAAGAATGTTTTAACGATTTGAAATCGAATGTGTATCGACAAACCATCGCAGTGCGTTAATAAAAGGAAAATGTATTGACTAAAGAAGTATTATTAAAACCAAGAGAAACCTCCATCCGCATAAGCTAAGATGAGACAAAATGATATTACATTTCCTAGATCATGGTCGCTTAATAAGATTGATTATAAACAAGAATACCTACTCACTTATAAGACATAGGTTTCTCAAAACGTTTAAAGGAGAATTATGTTTTAAAGGATTTAAAACTATGAACTACTGAAACCTTTTTCTAAAATGAGAAACTTGAGCATTCGAAATTAGGCAACTGAACGCTTGGAAAATAAGGTTGTCACTTGATTTTACAAAGGAAAGCATTTTGGTTTACTTAACAATGTTAGTCACTAAAATATTATACTACGGTTATCGTGTGACCTTTGTAAAATGAATCGAACTTAAAAGGAATTTAACGGACGTAGTACTTTAAGGTTAAAATCCGGACTTTGATATAAAATGAAAGTACCTTGAGTCGTGTGTAACTTGCTTATACTTGTTGTTATGAAACTTGACCATGTTACGTGTGATAGCCTTGTTGTGTAAGTATGCGTTCTACTCTCGACCGGTTCATCCGGGAATGTATATCACTTGACTACCGGGTCATCCGGGAATGTATATCACTTGATTACCGGTTCATCCGGGAATGTATTTCACTCGATTACCGGTTCATCCGGGAATGTATTTCACTTGAGGACCGGTTCATCCGGGAATGTATTTCACTTGAGGACCGGTTCATCCGGGAATGTATTTCACTTGAGGACCGGTTCATCCGGGAATGTATTTCACTTGACTACCGGTTCATCCGGGAATGTATTCCACTCGACTACCGGTTCATGGGATGAACCGGGAATGTATTCCACCATTTTCTATATTGGGTCCATAAGACGGGCCGAGACCTGTTATACGTATCACATGATTTGTACCTAGACTGCCGGCAGTGAGGAAGGAGTTCCACGGGCATGAGGGATGACTTAGGGCCGGTCCCTGACTTGACATGACTGCTTCTATGTTGTGAACTGTAGTTTGGTTATCATACATGTCTCCTGCTTTATATAGACTATTATGATTTCATTTACAGTATTTTACAGTTTCACATACTTGGTACTGTTGCATCGACTCCTTCGGGGCGCGTTCATGCCGCAGTAAAAGGTACATCGGCCGTCGATCCCCGCTAGGATCACCTTTCAACAGATTGAAAGCTCGTTCCTTCGGAGGCTTATCTTTTGCATGTTACCCCGAGTCAGACGCTTATACATTCGTGGTATGGCGGGCCCCGTCCCGCCATAGTTGTTGTAAATCTTAGAGGTTTGTGGCAATCGTTGTAGGTGGTTTGTAAAAAGGTTAATCGTTGGTTTTTATGTATATACCAAGGCAACTCGCTTTTGGTTGGCCTGCTACTTATTATATCTCTTGTTTCATGACTCGTGTTTTATTTTCCGCCGTTTTCTCGATGTTGTATCACTAGGGTGCCCGGTAGGCACCATCACGCCCGGATTCGGTCGTGACAAAAGTGGTATCGTGAGCGATTAGTCTCTGAAAGTGTCTACAGACCGTGTCTAGTAGAGTCTTGATTATCGGTGTGTTGTGCACCACATCTATAATCAGGAGGCTGCAGGACATTTAGGATTGGTTTCCATCCTTCTCATTCTGAGATCGTGCCTTAGAGCTGTGTGATAAATTGGACCCCTCTGACGTATTCCTTTCCTTTACCAGTTATGCCTCCGCGTAAGGCAACCCAGGCCCAGGTGGGCAAGGCAGTCGAGGGAGCTGTTAGTGAGATACAGAGGAGTACGAGGGCGCAGGCCGGCCAAGACTGAGACAAGATTCGACGGCGGGTTTCGCACGCCGCCAAAGACCAGAGATTTGAGCCGCAGCAGCGGGGCCGAGACTACAAGACTGAGCCTCCAGCCCCACACTGAGCCGATGAGATGGGTACAAGGAGATGGCTGCCATCGCCGTGGTCGTGGCCAGATATGAGGATAGGCTGGATGCAGCAGTTCCAGCCCCAGTAGCACCCGTAGTACACCCCCGAGCAGACAGTTTGAGGCTACGTGACTTCCTGAGTTGTAGCCCTCCAGTGTTCTATGGATCGAGAGCTGAGGACGACCTCGTGAGTTTATCCGACACCACGATCGCGAGAGTGATCGAGCCTCGCAGGCGCAGTCGGTGGTATTGGTTCGCATCACCGCGTGATACCGCAGCTGATCGGTTTGATTCGCGAGCTGTCCCGGAAGAGCATGCACTTCCAGCATTTGGGACGAGTTCTCGAGGGCATTACTTGTACATTTCTTGCCTCCACAGATGAGGAGGGCTCGGGCCGACAGATTTTTGACGTTGAGGCAGGACGGGCGGACGGTTAGAGAGTACAATGTGGAGTTCGACTCATTAGCTCGGTATGTTCCCGTCAGAGTAGCGGATATGGAGGACAGAGTACACCGCTACGTCACCGGGCTGGACGATTACTTGGCAGAGGCTTGTACGGGTGTAGCTCTTCAGCCGGGCATGGACATTGCCCGCATGTAAGCTCATGCACCAGGATGCGAGGCACGAGAGGTCGACGAATGACCGAGATCGCAGAAGAGGCCGTAACAGCAGGTCCTTTGGTAACTTTCGAGGCGGACCGCCTCAAGAAGCCTAGTTATGTACCTCCACCAAGACAGAGTGGTCCCCCCGCCTTCGGACGCTCAGTGGTATTCGAGCCGGTCGAGCTCTGTGGCTTCGTTCACGGTATACGTGAGTGCTAGCCTGGATTCATGTCCCCTCGCACGACGTGGCAAACATCATCCCGGGAATGTCGCTTTTTTATCGGTGCTTGTTTCACTGCGCCGTCGGGGCCATGTGACGAGATCGTGCTTATAGAGAGGTACTGCAGCTTGGCGCAGCCTTACCGGATCGATGGCGAGTTCATCGCTTTACATGCATACTGGCAGGCGACTTATGATTAGAGTGGAGCGGTAGCTTCAGGTATATCCTTAACCATCTAGAGTTTTGTTTGTTATGATAATGTGTTAAGTGTTATGTTCGGATAGCTTGGTGCTAAAATGTGATTTAGAAACATGCTTAGTGAAAGGGTAAGCCTGGGGGTGAGAAAATGATGAACCTTAGAATATTACAGTTGAGACCTTAGATGTAAGGCCGTCTTGAGTACAAGATTTTGCGAGTGATCCTTGTCAGAGTGCATTTTATGCCTAGAATGTATTGTGTGATAAGTCCCTGGGTTGGGTAAATGAAAGTGGTAGCTTTCATGATGTGTTTTAGCAAGATTGTTCCGTCGGCGAGCAAGAGTTGGGCGCGATAATGGTCGGGTTGGGCCATGTTGGGCCAACCCGCGTCCGTTCGAGGAAAGGTCAGCTGGGTGGTCCCGCCGTGGCAGTGGTCACAAGGGTGCTAGGCCCAAGTTTAGATGACCATCTTATGAGTTCGTGGATACGTTCGACCAGAATCAGTTCGTGAAGGCCGAGAGTGGCCTTAGAGGAAATCGAGGTTAGTAAGATGACCAAGTTTGGAGGTAGTGACTCCAAGGGTTGGAAACAGAAGCGTTGACTGAAGTGTGGTGCGTATACTGGGAAGAGTTCGAGTGTTCAACAGTGTACGACGAGGTAGGGAGAAGTGAACGAGTGTGATCGCTTCTTTTGTGATAACAGAGGTGATTCCTCGTGGACTTGGGATTTCGTATTTTGTGCATTTGTTATTTCATGGCCAGGTGTGGCATGATTGTTTTCGTACGTATAGCAGTGAAGACTATACTGGCGCATGTTTGTGTTGAGACTTGTGAAGGAACATTCGGGACGAATGTTTCTAAGGGGGGAAGAATGTTATACCCCGTATTTTCAGAGTATGTACGTGAGGACGTACGTAGAAAATTTGAGCCTTAAGTTAGGCAAGTTTCGAAATTTGTACACAACACCCGATTAGAGTCGTTGACTAAACGTTTCTACGCCTTTGTTGGGAAAATTCGCTATGTCATTTATAATTTTTGCGGATTTTTCCGAGAGAAAACATTGTGGACCAACGGGAGGGTGACCTGTGTCACCCTCACATAGGCACCAATGGGGCCGCAATGGTGGACGAAAAAGAGGGCTTTAGTTGGTAGGATATTTTTGTGCAAGTTGTGTGGTAGATGGATAAGGTACACATGGTGGAAATCTAACCCTACACTTGCACCACACTTGTCTTCATCTTGGCCATTGGTTGGCCATGGCTTGACCTATAAATACCCCCCTAAGCTTGAAGAGTTCTTCATCCAAAAATGTGCCTAAGTCTTGAAATCTCCTCCTCTCCTTGTAGTAGTCGTCCGCCACACCCTCCCCTTGAGAAGGCCCCTGGCCGAAAGTATCCCCCCCCTCCTACTGGTGCTAACCGTGAGGTACCCCCCCCCCTAGCCTAGTTGTTTTCGTATAATACCCCCCCTTTGTGGTATAGAAATACTCTCCTAGTATTGTTATACTGTCCAAAATACTTTAGCCCAAATACCTTGTTGTACTTTCCAAGGTTATACTTATAAGCCCTAAAATACTATTATACTTTCCTTTAGCCACTAAACGAAACCCTAAGGAAAAATCTTCACCCGTAGTTGAAGCATTAAGTAGAAGTTGTGTAGACACTTCTAAGGGTTTCTTGGAGCGCTTTTGGAGCGCACGAGTAGAGCTAAACCTTGTTCAGAACGACATATAAACTCGATAATTTTGGGCTTATCGAGGTAAACATTCTTGACCTTCTTTGTAATTGGAAATTACATGTTGTAGGAATATATAGTTGAAGTATACTATATATAGAACTGAACATTATAATTGTGCGGCAATGTCTTTTGACTTAAGCTCGAATAATACTTACTGCAATGTCTTGCGACTTAAGCCCGAATTTAAATAAGAGAGCTGAATCAGAATTACATGGGATCAGACATGTGAGACTTGTGTAGCATTGCTGTGTAGTAGAATTGTACACGTCCGGCGACCGTTTAACCGCTCGGTTGGCTTCGTAGCCGGCCTCGATAGAGAGGAGATTTACGCTGCATGGGGAGGTGTCGCCAATTTTCTCAGAATATTATACGCCGATCTAAAGGTATTAATAGGCGCCAGGGCCTCTATAGGTTGTAGTACTACGTGTGGAGTGATCCACTTGGCTTAAGGAGTAGCCGCGGTTTGAGGTACTTGAGCGCTTTTGCTATTAGTCGACAATCGTCGCGAGGTATGGACCTCTTCCTATCTCTTCTAGCATGATATGTGTGAACTATGTAGTACGGTAGACGCATACGTGCTAAATGTATTTGATTGATTTAAAACATAAAGTGTTATAACGGCTTTATGGGAAGTTGGTTATAATAGCTTTATGTGGATAAGCACATACTTTGTGGGTTTTAAAAAGGTAACCGATTTGAATAATAACCGCTTGATATGTGTTAATAAAGAACTTGAAGCATTTCAAAAGATCTATGAATCGCTTTTGAAAGAATGAGTATTACTTGGTTTTGAAAGCTTAAGAGTTATACTAGCTTTATGGGAAGTTAGGTATAACGGCTTAAGAATGTTTTACTGATTTCGGAAATCAGAATGTGTATCGACAAACCACTGCAGCGTTAATAAAAGGAAAATGTATTGACTAAAGAAGTATTATTAAAACAATTAGAAACATCCATCCTCATAGTAGCTAAGATGAGACAGAATGATTTTACATTTCCTAGATCATTAATGCTTAATAATATTGATTATAAACAAGAATACCTACTCACTTATAAGACATAGGTTTCTCAAAACGCTTAAAGGAGAATTATGTTTTAAAGGATTTAAAACTATGAACTACGAAACCTTTTTCTAAAATGAGAAACTTGAGCATTAAATTAGGCAACTTGAACGCTTGGAAAATAAGGTTGTCACTTGATTTTACAAAGGAAAGCATTTTGGTTTACTTAACAATGTTAGTCACTCAAATCTTATACTACGTATCGGGTGACCTTTGTAAAAGGAATGGATCTTAAAAGGAATTTAACGGACGAGTACTTTAAGGTTAAAATCCGGACTTTGATATAAAATGAAAGTAATTTGAGTCGTGTAACTTGCTTATACTTTTTGTTATTAAACTTGACCATGTTACGTGATAGCCTTGTTGTGTAAGTCGCGGTTCTACTCGACTACCGGTTCATCCGGGAATGTATATCACTTGACTACCGGGTCATCCGGGAATGTATATCACTTGATTACCGGTTCATCCGGGAATGTATTTCACTCGACTACCGGTTCATCCGGGAATGTGTTTCACTTGATTACCGGTTCATCCGGGAATGTATTTCACTTGAGGACCGGTTCATCCGGGAATGTATTTCACTTGACTACCGGTTCATCCGGGAATGTATTCCACTCGACTACCGGTTCATGGGATGAACCGGGAATGTATTCCACCATTTTCTATATTGGGTCCATAAGACGGGCCGAGACCTGTTATACGTATCACATGATTTGTACCTAGACTGCCGGCAGTGAGGAAGGAGTTCCACGGGCATGAGGGATGACTTTTAGGGCGTGAGTCCCTGACTTGACATGACTGCTTCTATGTTGTGAACTGTAGATTGCTATCATACATGTCTCTGCTTTATATAGACTATTATGATTTCATTTACGATTTTTACGCTTTCACATACTTGGTACTTGTACGACCTCCTTCGGGGCCTGCTCATGCCGCAGTAAAAGGTACATCGTCGATCCCCGCTTAGGATCACCTTTCAGCGTATTGAAAGCTCCGTTCTTCGAGGCTTATCTTTTGGTATGTTACCCTGAGTCTGTAGATGCTTATACATTCAGGGGTATGGCGGGGCCCTGTCCCGTCATAGTTGTTGTAAATCTTAGAGGTCTGTAGCACTGTGGTGGGCAGGGTTTGTAAAAAGGTTAACTGTTCGGGTTTTTATGTATATACTGAAGGCAACTGTTTTGGTTGGCCTGTTTACTTATTATATCTCTTGTTTCATGACTCGTGTTTTATTTTCCGCTGGTTTTCTCTGATGTTGTATCACTAGGGTGCCCGGGGTAAGGCACGATCCACGCCCGGATTCGGTCGTGATACCTATGGAATCTCCTCATACGATAACCGCCGGTCACTGGACATCGCCAACGGGTGTACCTAGATGGATCCCCGATACATCTCTCAAAGATAGAAACATGAAACACGGATGCACCGCCTCCAGATCGGACGGCAGATTCAACTCGTAGGCAACCTTGCCTACCTCGCGGACAATATGATACGCCCAATGTACTTGGCCGAGTTTCTTTCTTCCCGAATCTCATCACACCCTTCATGGGTGACACCTTCAGAAAACCCAATCATCAACCTCGAACTCCGATGCCTACGGCGATGATCTGCATATGACTTCGCCGACTCGAGCCGTCAAGAACCTCTCCCGGATAAGCTTCACCTTATCCATCGCTCGCCGCACCAAATCTGGGTCCCACTAATCGCACTCGCCACATCGAACCAGCTTATCGACGATCTGCACTTCCTCCCATACAAGGCCTCATAAGGCGCCATGTGAATACTGGAGTGGTAGCTATTATTATACGCAAACTCAACTAGAGGCAAATGATCCTCCCACTACCCTCGAAGTCAATAACACAGCTCGCAAGATATCCTCAAGAGTCCGGATAGTGCGCTCGCCTGTCCGTCACTGCTGTGGATGGAATGCGATTTAGGCTCACCGTCCCTAAACCCTTCTCGAAAGACCTCCAGTTAGCCAGAAATCGCTCCTCGTCGATATGATCGAAATAGGGACTCCATGCGATCGACGATCTTCTGATATAAAGTCCGCATAATCCTCACCAAAAGTCGCCCCGACGGAAGAAAGTGGGCTGATTTCGCCACCGTCGATATAACCCATATAGAATCATGTCTCTCCGAGTGCGAGGTAATCCTCGTGATGAAGTCCATATTGATCACCTCCCACTTCTGTGTCGGATCTCTATCGTCAGAATAAACCACCAGGCCTCGTGCTCTACCTTCACCGGCCGACAACACGGCATCGAGCTACTTAACTCGCAACGCCCTCTTCAAGCCATCCCACCAATACACAGCTCTAAGGTCGTGGTACATCTTGGTCGACCACGGATGGATAGAGTAACGCGCGCTGTGTGCTTCCCAAGAACTCGCCGAAGTCTCAAACATCCGGAACACACAACTCGCCCTCAAACCTTAGCACCCCATCAAAGCTACCTCAAAGGACCCTTCCTCACTAAGAGCCGTATCACGATAACGTGTAAAAACTGGATCCTCGAACTGTTGAATCTTCACCTCCTCGACGATGGAAGACTCGTCAACCTCACGAACGCGAACCTCATCGCTATCGTAATCAATCAAACGGACACCAAGGCTCGCTAATCGATGCAAATCACGAACCATGTCCTCCTCTCTCGCCGCACATCCGATAGACTCCATCGACTCACGACTAAGAGCATCCGCCACAACATTGGCCTTCCCGTGGTATAGGATATCAACATCGTAATCCTTAAGCAACTCTAACCACCGCTCTCTGCCGTAAGTTCAGCTCCTCCGTCAAGATATACCGAGGATCTTGTGGTCTGTATAAATATCCACATGAACCCCATACAAGTAGTGCCTCCAGATCTTCAAGGCGTGAATCACCGCTGCCAACTCCAAATCATGGGTGGGGTAGTTCCTCTCGTGTTTTTTCACCGCCGGGATGCATACGCTATAACCTTGCCTCGCTGCATCAACACACATCCCAACCCGATGCCCGACGCCACAATACACGACATAACCGTCGACCCTCGGAAGAGTAAGAACGGGCGGCCGCCGCCTCCTTCAAGAATCGGAAACCCCGCTCACAAACATCGCCATCAAACTTAGCCGCTACGAGTCAGCCTAGTCAATGGTGCAGATAGAAGCAATCTTCTACGAACCACCGATAATAACTCGCAAGGCCTAAAATCGCGAACCTCGCCGGAGTAGTAGGTTCAGGCCAAGTCCGATCGCCTCGATCTTGTCCGTATCCACTAATGCCATCACCCCTAACGTGCCCAAGAAAAGCCACCGGTTAACCAAAACTCACATTTGGAAAACTTGGCGTATAATCGCTGGTCCTCGAGAATCACAAGACGCCTCAAATGTTCGCATGCTCCCGCTCGAGCGAATAAACCAAGATATCATCAATGAACACTATCACAAACGTGTCCAAAAATGGTTTGAACACTCGGTTCATCAAATCCATGAATACCGCTGGAGCATTGGTCAACCCAAAAGACATGAATCTGAACTCATAATGCCCGTGACGTCCGAATGCACCCTAGGGACATCCGCCTCTCGACTCAGACTGATGATAGCCCGATCGCAGATCAATCTTGAGAAACATCTCGCACTCGCAATCTGGTCGAACAAATCATCAATCCCGGGAAGGGGTATCTGTTTAATGGTCACCTTGTTCACCGTCAGAATCAACACACGCGCAGGCGTCCCGCCCTTCTTCTTCACGAACAATACCGGCGCTTCGGTGGAGAAACACTAGCCCGATGAAGCCCTTTCTCCAAGAAATCTCTAAGCCGGTCCTTCGCTCTCTCAACTCGGCAGTGCCATTCGTATGGCGGAATGGAAATAGGCCGAGTGTCCGCAGACATCAATACAAAACGCTATCTCCTCTCGTGAGGATACCGAGGTCGCCTGAAACACGCCTGGGAACTCTCTCGACTCGGAATCGATCAAAATCTGCACCGCAGCCTCGTGATCAAACACCAACGAGATGGTAGATGTATTCTTCGCACCATCTTCCTAGCCTTGAGGTAGGAAATAAACCTACCTCGGCGATACAAAGGTGCCCCATCCCACTCAACAATCGGCTCCTCAGAAATCGGAACCGCACTACTTTCCTCGCAGCCTACATTGGCGTAGCAAGAAGCTAGCCAATCCATACCCATGATCACGCCGAAATCAATCATATCCAACTCTATCAAGTCGGCCAGTGGTCCGACGATCAGAATGTCATCGGACAAGCCCTATATACCCGCCGAGCTACCACCGAATCACCCATCGGCGTAGCTACCTCGAAAGGGTCCATGGACTCGTGCTCTATCCCTATCCTACTAGCAATAAGTGGGAGATATATAGGACGTAGTAGAACCGGATCTATCAAGGCATACACATCATAATCGGAGATCGATAAGGTACCGTGATGACAGAGTGAGGCCTCCCGATCCCGCCGGCCGACAAGGCATAAATGCGTTCTCGAGGACCGCTAGAATGGGACCCGAGCCATGACCTGCCGCGACCGCTGGTCCATGAGTACCTCGCTCCGGGCGAGTAACTATCGGGGATGAAGAAGACCCGAAAAGAACTCGTAGGTTGACCCTACTATCTGCATCGCTTTGGTTGACAGCTTCAGCAAAGTGACCGCGGCCACAATCAAACAAGCTCCCGTAGCAGCACCACAACTCCCGGTGGGATCTACCGTGACGCCACACCGGTGGGGGTGGTCCCGATCGCCGACTTCGCCGCTCGACGCCCGGCCCTCGGGCCTCGGTTCGCCTCGAATATCTCGGTTGCGGCTGAGACGGCAGTGAGTGCCTCGAGCCGCCGTGGTGCAAATCTAGATCGCCGATGAGGCCGCCACCACGATAGCCACCAAAAGACCCTGGCTGCCCCGTTTCTTCTCGCCGCTGTCACAACCCGTCGGCCTCTACGCCTCACATCCAAGAGCATGAGCTCGCATGCGGGTAATGTCCATACCGCAAGAGAAACACCCACAAGATTCACCATATAATCATCTAGCCCGTGACGTAGCGGTGCACCCTATCCTCCATATCCGCTACCAACGCCGGGACATATCAAGCCAATGAATCAAACTCGATATTGTACTCCTAATCGCAAGGCCCTTCCGCTCAAGAATAAAAATCTATCGCCCGTGCCCTCTCATCCGTGGAGGCAAGAAGTGAGTGAGGAAAGCCTCCGAGAACTCATCCCAAGTAGCTGGGACGCTGTTTCCACGGATAACTCCACGAATCAAACCAATCGATCGCGATATCACGTAGCCGATGCGAACCGGGCGTCACAGACTCGGTCTCGACGCTGATCACCCGTGATGATCCTTCAGAATCGTCGGATGAACTCGCGATCATCCTCTCGCCTCGACCGTAGAACTCGTGGGCTACAACTCAGAAATCCCGTAGCCTCAAATCGTCGCCTCGGGTGAACCACGGGTGCTCGGGCCGGAATCGAATCGCCGCATTCAGCTGTCCTCACGTTCGCCACAATCCGCCGAGAATCGGGCCATCTTCAGAACCCATCTCATCCGCTTCCAGCCGTGGGATGGAGGTGAGGTATCGTGGTCTCATCGCCCATCGCTGCGCCCTAAACCTCCCGGGTCGGCGGCGTAGAACTCTCCGTCTCGTATCGACCGGGCCTCGAGCCTCGTGACTCTAGGTGTCCCACTAGCAGCCTCCGGCCGCTTGCCCTTCTCGGGCCCGGTTGCCTTACGTGAGGCATAATCTGCGTAAAAGGAATATGTTAGAGGGGTCCAACTTAACACACTCTCTAAAGCACGATCTCAGAGTGAGAAGAATGGAAACCAATCCTAAATATCCTATAGCCTCGATTATTAGTGTGGTGCACAACACACCGATAATCAAGACTCTACTAAATACGGTTCAGACACTTTCCGAGGATTAATCGCTCGATACCACTTTTGTCACGACTGCCTCAAGCTCGTGGATCGTGCCTTACCCGCACCCAAGCCATACATCGAGAAAATCATAAAATATAAAACAAGACAAGAAACATTATTAAAAAGGAGAAACAGTTTATCTCAAGAAAAGCTCGCTTTTCGATATATATATAAACATAGTTTTGCGCTACATCCCAACTGCATAATAGACTACTGCACCTAAGGAAGTAATCACTATGGCGACAGGTGGCCCGCAATACCCTGACTGTACAAAACTATCTACAATACAGGGAGATCATACCCAAAAGTAGAGCCTCCTGAGAAGATGGAGCTCCTGACACCAACGCAAAGATCCTAAGGATGTGGATCTAGCACCTGCTTGCCCTTACCGCGCATGAACGCAGCCGGGAGGTCAAGATAACAGTACTAAGTATGTGAAATCAGAAAGTACTTAAATGAAATCATATCATTTTAAAACCAATTTTATAAATATGCACGAAACAACCAATGTAACCGCACATAGTGCCACATCATAAACAAGAGCAACAATAGGTAAATTGTAACAGGTCTTTTCTAGGCTGTGAATGATCGAAGCAGGGCCAATTGCCCGTAGTATCACTACGCAAGCCTAATCCTGGACTCCCGTAGTCCGCATAGGCCACTCACATAGGCCCGCATAGGGGATAACCCCGCATCGAGGGTAGCTACTCGGCATCGCCCCGACTCATAGTCCGCATGGCCACATGTAATCGCATGAGGTATAACCCCGCACACTAACTGAACTCTCATAGTTCGCATAGGTCCCCGGACCCGCACGAGGTAATCTCGAATCACGGTCCTGCATCGCCCGAGTCTACCCCCGCACGGAGGCGCCTAACCCCAGTAACATGTCAAGAGGCGAGTGATATAATACCAACCTAACAGCTTATCGTTAAACCACATAAGCACAACAAGAATACCTCTTATACAAACGTTCAAGTCACTACCACACATAGCATCATATCATGTCTACTTATCAAACCATTTTATTATTCTTTCATAAATCAATATAAGTCGTTATAAACACATAAGTAAACTTCCTTTTATAAATCTTAAGTTGTTATACCTAACTTCCCATAAAGCTAGTATAACTCTTAAGCTTTTGTTTAAAACCAATTAGTTCTCTTACATTAAAAATGATTCAGTATTCTTTTGAAATGCATCAAGACTCTCATTATTCGGGCTTAAGTCAAAAGACATTGCCGTAATTATTATTCAGGCTTAAGTCAAAAGACATTGCCGTAGTTATTATTCAGTTAACACATGTACGTCTACCGTACTATATATATATTTTAAAATATCATGCTTTAGGAAGAATCACATACCTTCTCAGCGAAAACCACCTGCCAAGTTGAATATGTCGCGCGCAGAGAATCAACCTATAATAGTCAGACACGTCTATCAACGTCTAGACTACTCTGTAAACAGTTCTAAGTAGAGGGTCCTTTATTCTACGGAAAATCGGGCAGCACTTCCCTACCCGGTGAGCTACTCAAGTCTACTGTGAAAACAGTCCTAAGTAAGTATAGTTCAATTATTCTTCTTTTAAACCCTTCTACTGTGATAACCAATTCTATTCTGTAATATCCTTCTAAGTATTTAATACTTATTTCTATACTTCTACAGTATGTATTCTCTAATTACAAAAGAAGGACAAGTTTATTTACCTCGATAAGCCCAATAATATCCTAGATATAAGTCGATCCGGAGCAAGGCTTAGCTCCTAATTTGTACGCTCCGATAGCTCCAAGAACCCTTAGAAGTTCTTCACAACTTCTACTAAGTACTAAGGGATTTGGGCTAGGGTATTTTGGGCATTATAACAATACTAGAAGACAACTTTTCTACCAAGGGAGAGGGGGTAGGTTTGCCAGGCTAGGGGTTGCCTCGGCCAAGCTCACCAAAGGGGAAGGGTGTGTTGATGAAAAGGCTCAAGGGAGAGGAGAGGATTTTCAAGACTTGGAGAAAGATTTGTGGATGAAGAACTCTTCATCTTAAGGGGGGTATTTATAGGTCAAGAAGTGGCCACACAAGGGCCAAGATGATGCCAAGTGCAAGGCAAGTGTAAGGTCAAGATTTGGGCAAGTGTACCTTAGCCAACGTGCACACCACATATCCTACCAAATACTTGACAAAATTGCCAATCCATTCGGCCCTATTGCCGTCCCACATCCATCAATGAGAGGGTGACAAGTGTCGCCTCTCGCTGGCCCAAAGTGTTACGCCTCTGAAAAATCCGCAAAATTAGAAATGACATAGCGTAATTTATCCTACGCAAGTCTTGTTAAACGCTTCGTGAAACGATTCTTTGTGTGAGTTGTGCCCAAAAAAACGTCCTAGGCCTAAACTTTTAAGGCTACACTTTCGTACGTACGCCCTTACGTACATACTCTGGAAATACGGGATATAACAAACTATAACTTATATTAAGAATGGAAATATAAGTTGGATGACTAATGAGTAATTTGGATAAGTAAAATGGACAAAGTTGGCCAAGGACCCCAACTTAAGGACTGTATTTACTTTGGACTGTATTTAGGGGAAGATTGTTCAATCGCGTTCCGTTTGGGCGCGTGATCCCCTTTTTAATTATTGTATTGTATTGTTATGAAGGCGTGATAGTAAATCGCATTACCGGTTGGGCGCATAATCCCCTTCTTTTACTTATTGTTATTATGAAGGCGTGATAGTAAACCGCGTTACCGTTTGGGCGTGTAATCCCCTTTTTTATGTTATTTAATTATTACGCCTTATATATGGCATATAATTACGGTTATTCGGGCCTTGGAGAAAGATGGAAAAGTGAGTAAAAACGGGGGAAGTGCTGCCCAATTTTCCGTAGAATTAGAGGGCTTTTTATTGGTATAAGTCTTCAATGGTAAGAAAGGTTTGATAGAAGTACTATGACTATTTGAGGAGTGGAGTAATACGTGTGGCGTGATCTACTTGGCTTAAGGAGTAGCCGACGGGTTGAAGTACTTGGAGCGTTTTGCTATTTGTCGATAATCGTCGCGAGGTATGTGAACCTCTTCCTATCTTTTCTAGCATGATTGTTGTGAACTATGTAGTACGGTAGACGTACGTGTGCTAAACGAGTTTTGGTTGGTTTAAAACATATAGTGTTATAATAGCTTTATGGGAAGTTAGTTATAACGACTTTATGTAGGTAAAAGAATGGTTTATTGATTTTAGAAGTTAAGAGACTTGATCTTAAAAGATAAGAGACTTAACTTATAAATGACGTTTTATGAAATGTTAAGGACTATGAATTTTGTTAAAAAGTTGTGAAACCTCATTCGTGAGTAATGAGTACTTGGCTTTACAAGATAATGTTTTATCGATTTCGAAATGAGAATAAGTATCGAACAAACCATTGCAAGATTAATAAAGGAAATGTATTGACTAATTAATTATATTAAAAACCGAGAAACCTCCATTGCATGAAGCTAAGATAAGACAAAATTGTATTACATTTCCTAGATCATGGTTGCTTTAATAAGATGGTTATAAACAAGAACAAGCTACTCACACATAAGGCATATGTTACTCAATTGTTTTAAAAGGAGATTACGTTAAGTGATTAAAACGATGATCTATGGATCTTTCAAAATAAGAGACTTGAGCATTTGAAATTAGGCAAACTTGAACTTTTGGAAAGAATGTTGTTACTTGATTTTAATAAGGAAAGTGTTTTGGTTTACTTATAAATGTTAGTCACTCTATGTTAATACTACTGGTATCGGGTGACCTTTGTAAAAGAAATGGATCTTTTAAAAGAATTTAACGATGTAGTACTTGGGGTTAAAACCGGACTTTGACATAAAATGAAAGTACCTTGAGTTGTGTGTAACTTGCCTATGTTTGCGTGTGATAGCCTTGTTGTGCAAGCATCGTATTTCTATACCGCCCTCTCGATGGAGGCCGATCGATTGGTTGTGGAACGATTCCTATCGAGTCCCATGAGATGGGCCGAGACATGTATTCCATACGATTCCTATCGAGTCCCACGAGATGGGCCGAGACATGTATTCCATACGATTCTCATCGAGTCCCACGAGATGGGCCGAGACATGTATTCCATACGATTCTCATCGAGTCCCATGAGACGGCCGAGACACGATTCCATACGATTCCTATCGAGTCCCATGAGATGGGCCGAGACATGTATTCCATACGATTCCTATCGAGTCCCATGATATGGGCCGAGACATGTATTCCATAATGATTCTCATCGAGTCCCATGACGGGCCGAGATGTATTCCATACGATTCTATCGAGTCCCACGAGATGGGCCGAGACACGTATTCCACACGATTCCACATCGAGTCCCATGGACGGGCCGAGACATGTTATACGATCATACGATTTATACCTAGATCGGCGGTGAGGAAGGAGTTCCACGTACATGAGGATGACTTCAAGGGTGTGAGTCCTCGACTGACACGACTACTTTTATGTTGTAAACCGGTAGTTTGGTTATCATACATGTCTCGCTTTATATGATCGCCATGATTTCATTTACGTGATTTCGCCACATACTGTACCGGCAGATCGACTCTCCGGGGCTGCGCTCATGCCGCAGTAGAGGTACATCGGCCATTGTGATCCTCACCATAGGATCACGTCAACAGATTGGGAAGCCCCGTTTCTCCGGAGGCTTAACTTGTGGTATGTTACCCTGAGTCTGTAGGTTCTTGTACATTCAGGGGTATGGCGGGGCCCTGTCCCGTCATAGTTGTTGTCACTTTCTTAGAGGTCTGTAGTATTGTTGTGGGCAGGGTTGTAAAGGATGTAATTGTTCAGATTCTGTATATATATGCAAGAAGGCAACTGTTTCGGTTGGCCTGTTTTTTTTATCATATCTCTTGTTTCGTGTTCATGTTTTTATTTCCGCGGATTTTCTCTGATGTTGTATCACTAGGGTGCCCGGGGTAAGGCACCAGCCACTGCCCTGGTCGGTCGTGACAAAAGTGGTATCGTGAGCGCTTAATCCTCGGAAAGTGTTTACGCACCGTATCTAGTAGTCTTGATTATCGGTGCCAGGCACCACATCTATAATCGTGAGGCTACAGGATATTTAGGCTTGGTTTCCATTCTTCTCACTCGAGATCGTGCTTTAGAGCTGTGTTATAAGTTGGACTCCTGACGTATTCAGATGTACTTACGATTGCCTTCGCAAGGCAACCCGGGCCTGCATGGGCAAGACAACAGAGGAGCTACGAGTAGAACACGAGGGTCATGGGGCACAGCCCGGTCATTACATGAGATAGTACTGATGACGAGTTTTATGACGCCGCTAGCCCCAAGCAGAGTTTAGAGCGGCAAGAAGCTTTACGAGGCCACGATACCCGAGCCTCCAGCCCACGACTGGAGCCGAGGATACGAGTTCGTGAGATGGCCCGCCACTAGCCGATAGGCGGCCGAATGAGGACGACGGAGCCGTGGTTCGGCAGCGCGATGATTCACCCAGATCCGTGAGTCCGAGACTTCGGATTTCTTGAGTGCGCCGTCGCGAGTTCTATGGATAGTGAGCCGAGGATGATCCTCAGGGTGTCGGGCTAGTGTGGGAGATGGTTATGCTTGCCAGCAGGCCATTTGCGAGTTGTTCGACCGCAGGTAGCACAGATGTAGAGACTCACTTCGGATCGGTGGTCGGTTCATCGCCTTATATAGCGCGCAGGCGTGGTTATGGCTAGAGCGACAAAGAGGAAGTAAGGCAGTAGTTACAGAGATACCTTTAGCCCTTAAGAGACTTGGTTATGTTGTTATGGTGGGTACGTGTGAAGTGCTATACGGATAGCATTGCGTTAAGTGTGATTTAGAGAACATGATTAGTTGCAGAGGTAAGTTTGGGGTCATGGAAGGTGTGAACCTTAGAATATTATACGTGCAGACCTTAGATGCGAGGCCGTCTTGAGTAAAAGATTTTTGTTTACGATTGACCTTTGTCGGAGTGCATAGTATACATGGGGTAAAATTGGGTGGTAAGTCCCTGAGTGGGCCGAGACATGAATTCCACACGATTCCACCTCGAGTCCCATGGGATGGGCCGAGACATGTTATACGTATCATACGATTTATACCTAGACTGCCGGCAGTGAGGAAGGAGTTCCACGGGCATGAAGGATGACTTCGGCGCGAGTCCTCGACTTGACATGACTACTTTTATGTTGTAAATCGTAGTTTGGTTATCATACACGCTCTCCCGCTTTATATAGGTTATCGGCCATGATTTCATTTACGATTTCGCCACATACTTGGTACATTGTAGATCGACCTCCTTGGGGGCCGCGTTCACGCCGCAGTAGAGGTACATCGGTTGTGGATCCTCACCATAGGATCACAATTCAGATTGGGAAGCCCCGCTTTCTCCGAGGCTTATCTTGTGGTATGTTACCCCGAGTCTGTAGGTTCTTGTACATTCGTGGTATGGCGGGCCCCGTCCGTCATAGTTGGCTACTTTCTTAGAGGTCCTGTAAATCGCAAGTGTGGCGGGGTTGTAAAGGATGTAACTGCTCAGATTCTCAGATATATATGCAAGAAGGCAAATGCTTTGGCCTGCTTTTTTATCATATCTCTTGTTTCGTTCATGTTTTTATTTCCGCTGATTTTCTCTGATGTTGTATCACTAGGGTGCCCGGGGTAAGGCACCAGTCACGGGCCCCGGTTCGGGTCGTGACAATCGGCTACCATTTTCACAACAATTATCAATTCCATTTCAATTCCTTTTTCAATACAAGTTGTTATTCCAACATGTTATATACCCTATAACAATTATGACAACTACAATTCCTTTCTTCCTTAACACGCGACGATTGTAACTATCGACCAAATTGTATTTCGATCTCATTGGTTAACAAGGTCATTTTCGAATTTAGGCTTCCAACATCCCTAACACTTACAAACCTCCAATACTTTCATGCTTGTATAAATACATCACTACAACAATATGAAAACTTTAATCACTAAGTAGACAAGATTATTACCTTGAAAAGCTCAAAACAAATCCAACAAATCTCGCCACTTTAGCCCTCTTTCCGCAATTCCTCTTCACGTTAAAATCACCTCTACGAACCCCCTACAAGCTTGCCAACATATTTCCTTCTTGTCGCCTTTCCAAAAAAATCTCATCACACTAGGGTTTCATCAATTTTTTTTGAGAGAGAAGAGGGGAATTTTATTTAGGAAAATCTTTGCAAATGACCAAGTCTTCAAGACTTGGTCCTAAAATAAGACCCTCCTCTTGGTCAAAAGATGGGAGGGACACTTGTCGCCCTCCCATGGGCCTTTTCCAAAATATCTTCTGATTTTTCCCCATTTTTCGCGGAAAATCCCGCCTTGGCGCCGCGGCCCTGCAGCCGGCGCCGCGGCGCTGCGACGCCTGACTGGAACATTTTTCCTACTCTTCTGCCAGCTGATCTTGTAACGTCCATAACTTTCTACTCCGATGTCCAATCGACGAGCGGTTTGTTGCGTTGGACACTAGACTCAACGAGCTTCATACTAGGCTTTTGAAACACCTAAAAACTCTTAATGAACTAGGAGATATGCCGCTCCAAAGTTGACTGAAAATCTGCCTACAACATTTGCCAAATTATCTTTCCAACTTCAATTCTTATATCCTTTCGTACGTTCTCAAATACATGATCTGGAATTACGGGGTGTAACACATACTCTGGAACTACGGGGTGTAACAAGAAGATCCATAAGAAAGTAACGTAAATCGTGCATCGAAAATCCTGTGGTATTTGGAGTCGGGTTTTCCTTGTTGGTTTAAGGTAATATCCTTCTTTCTCTTCTTGTATTTGAGGTTATCTAGGTTATGAATATGTTGTTCGGGTGATAAATTATTGGAAATTTACTAATGTGGAATTGAGTTTATCCCATTATTTATGACTCGCATAATTAGGGCCCCGTCGAAGCGTTATTTCCACACACGTGTGTTTGTAGTGCTAAGTATCGTAAATTTCATTAGTGAAAGAGATATTTGTGCATAATTAAAGTGTTTAAGACATAAAATGATGGACGGTTATTGGTCAAATGACAAGTATTCCACGTTGGTAAATGAAGGAAGAATTGTGCGAAGTGTAAGATGAAACGAGTCGGAAAGGTCCGCGGAGCCGCGAAGGACCGCAGCGCCAACCCGTCGGAGCCGCGGCGCTAAATGGGCAGTAAGCTATTGGAGTTGCGGCGCTAAATGGGCAATACGCTACTGGAGCTGCGACACTAATTCTGCAGAGCCGCGACACTTCCGAGGCAGAATGTGTGACGGGAAGCTGAAAATTTCTGACTCTTGGGCTGATTTTGGAGCATTGAATCTCCATTACTTTGCATATAAATTTAGCCTTTTTTTTATGATTGTAACCTCTCAATAAGTGTCATTACATAGCTATTGAAAGTCATTAGTTGGCTAGTTGAGAAGTCATCTTACTTAGCACTATAAATTGAGGATTTGGCTCAATTGAAAAACACACTAAAAAATTTATGAACTTCTTCCTCTCTAGAATACTTCAAACACTCAAAGTTCTTCTCTAGAACACTTCAGTTTTCTTTGCTCATTTGTTAGTTGTTGTTTTATCTTGGGAGACTATTGCCCATTAACGTAAAAGGATATATATGGGGCAATTTTATCTTAAGAACAGAGTGTCATCACTCGACTCAGCAAATTCCTAGTAGCTTATATTTGTTCTTTTTTCCTGTTAGTAAATCTTCGTAATATTTACTTACTTCTCGTTCCATGCAATTTCTCTACTCACAATCTTAAGACAGGATTCGTTGTAAGTGCTAAGAAAGATGACTGGAACAGAACAATTCATTTATGAATCTATTGCTACCATTCAAGGCAACCCATCTGTCACGACCCGCCTCGGTTCGTGGATCGTGCCTACCCGGCACCCAAGTAGACATACATCGAGTAACGTGAAATATAAACTTGCAAACATGAAGCGATGTAGAATAAGAGCAGTCTACCCAAGAAAAGGTTGCCTTCGGCATGTATAAAAATACCAAAAGTGAGCGATACATCCCAAATTTACAAAGGACTACACTTAAGAATGAAATCAACTATGACGACAGGGCCTCGCCATACCCCGAATGTACAAAAGTATATGACCTCGAGGAACCGCATCAAAGGACAAACCTCCGAGAAATGGAGCTTTCCCGAATCAATGATCCTAAGAGCGGATCGCAAGCTACGACCTCGACTCGCGGCGTAACGCGGCCCCGGCGAGGTCGATAACAGTACCAAGTATGTGAAACGAAAATATTGTAACGAAATCATAACGATCTACATAAAGCAGAGACATATATGATAAACAAACTACAAGATATACATGTAAGCGATCATGTCAAGTCGAGGACTCACGCGCGTAAAGTCATCACTCAAAATGTAACCGTGAATTTAACCCGCACAATGGCGTGCCCGACATCTTACCTCGGTATAAGCATGTCACGACCGAACGGGCGTGATCGTGCCTTACCCCGGCACCTAAGTAGCCATACATCTGAGTAATCAACGGAATATAAAACAAGACATGAATAAAGTGAAGTGTAAGCAGTTATTCGAGAAAAGTTGCCTTCGGCATATATATATATAACAACTAGAACAAGCATCCCTTTTACAACTCGCCACAACAGTACTCTGGACCTACGAATGATATGACAACAACGACGGGGCGGGCCCGCCATACCACGAATGTAAGCACCTACAACAACGAGGACTATACGAATAAGCCTCGGAGAAACGGAGCTTCCAAACGCTGGCTGTGACCCTAGAGCGAGGATCAACACGGTGTACCTCTACTTGCGACATGCGGCCCGAAGGAGGTCGATCTGGTACCAAGTATGTGGCGAAAATCACGTAAATGAAATCATAGTAGTCTATATAAAGCAGAGACATGTATGATAACCAAACTACGATTCCTGATAAATAGCGATCATGTCAAGTCGGGGCTCACGCCTCAAAGTCATCACTTAAATACAACTATGGGTCTCACGCCCAACATCAATCATGCGTGGAATACCTTCCCATCGCCGGCGATCTATGATATAAAAGCACCAAGGAACACACATGAACACGGGTCCCACTGTGTCATAATAAATAAATGCGGGGTAAATGCGAAGGCATAGCCGACTACTAAAACCAGCGGTACCAGAGTCATAAAGCGTATCATGAGATCTGTCTAGACCGCCACATGATCGAGGCGGCCACTCGCCCGCGATATCTAATGTGCGCGTATAGTCCCGGAACTTCCGACTCTGCATAGGCCACTCGATGGCCCGCATGAGGTATTCCCGCGTCGAGGGTGGCATTCCCCGGCATCGCCACGGACTCGCGATCCGCGTAGCCCACGTAGACGCGTGACCACAAGGGCCGCACTAACACGGAACTCTCGTAGCTCGCATGGGTCCTCAGGACCCGCGTGAGTATTCTCGAATCATGGTCCTGCACGCCGAGTCTACCCGCGTCGGAGGACTTAACCCGGAATCATGTCAAGAGGTGAGTGATGTAATACTAGCATAACGGCTTACCGTTAGACAACATAAGCACAACAAGGGAAACCCCTTTACACACACATCACAAGACACTAACACACGTAACATCCTAACATGTTTAATTATCAAATCAACAAGGAAGTATTACAAGGCTATCACAAACCAACACAATCAAGTTATTCACACAAGGTACTTTCTACTTTATGATTAACAAGTTCGGGTTTTTATCCCCAAAGTACTTCATACATTAACTCTTTTAAAAGATCCGTTTCTTTCACAAGAGTCACACAATACCCGTAGTATAAAAATAGAGTGACTATCTTCTTAAGTAAATCAAAACACTTTTCTTTGTAAAATCAAGTAACAACATTCTTTTCCAAACGTTCAAGTTTGCCTAATTTCAAATACTCAAGTTTCTCGTTTTCGAAAGGTTTCGTAGTTCATAGTTTTAATCACTTAATGATATAATTCTCCTTTAAAACAATTTGAGAAACATATGCCTTATATGTGAGTAGGTTATTCTTGTTTATAACAATCTTATTAAAGCAGCCATGATCTAGGAAATGTAACATCATTTTGTCTCATCTTAGCTTCTATGCAGATGGAGGTTTCTACTGGTTAATAATACTTAATTAGTAAAAACATTTCCCTTTATTAACTGCGATGGTTAGTTCGATACTTATTCTGATTCCCGAAATCAGTAAAACATTATCCCTTTTAAAAACCAAGTACTCATTACTCACGAATGAGGTTTCACACCTTTTTAACAAAATTCATATTAATAATTAAGTCAAGTCTCTTATCTTTTAAGATCAAGTCTCTTAACTTCTAAAATCAATAAACCATTCTTTTTATCTCTCTTAAGTCGTTATACCTAACTTCCCATAAAGCTAGTATAACTCTTAAGCTTTTAAAACCAAGTATTACTCTTATTTCAAAAAGGTTTCTTAATTCTTTTGAAATACTTCAAGATTCTTATTATTCAGGCTTAAGTCAAAAGACATTGCCGTACAACTACGTTCAGTTAACACACGTACGTCTACCGTACTATATATATTCTTTTAAAATATCAGGCTCAAGAGGATAGGAAGAATCACATACCTCGCGACGATTATCGACTATTAGCAAATAGCTCCAAAAATCGTAGTCGGCTAGCCTTTTCCACCGCTTCGAGTAGAATACGCTACTCGCGATCTTCCAACCTAAAACGGTTATACAATTCTATCAATGTCTAGACTACTCGGTAGAATAAATCTAGATACAAGATTCTACGGAAAATTGGGCGTGACTTCCTGCAGTCAAACTTCACAAGTCAGTAAATACGGTCTATGTAAATCTGGTTCAATTCCCTTCTTATATACCTTCCTGGTATATAACTTATACTAATTCTTATACTTTAATAGTATGTAAACTCAATTACAATAGGGAGACAAGATATTTACCTCGATAAGCCCAAAATTATCCAAGTTTAAATGTCGATCCTGAGCAACGTTTAGCTCCTACTCTGGGCGTTCCAACCCGCTCCAAACAACCCTTAGAAGTTCTACGCAACTTCTACTTAACACTTCAACCGACTATGAAGATTTCCTTAGGGTTTCGTTTAGTGGCTAAAGGAAAGTATAGTAGTATTTTCCGGGCTTTTCGTATAGAGGGTACTTGGAAATACTACAAAGGTTTTGGGCTAGAGTATTTTGGCATAACAACAATACTTGGAGAAGTATTTCTCTACCAAGGGGGGGTATTTCACGAGAACAACTCAAGAGAGGGGGGGTGTGTTCTCGGCTAGAACACTACAAAGGAGAGGGGTTTCACCACGGGCCATTTCCAGGGGGCGGGGGTGGCTTTGGACGAGAACTACACTCAAAGGAGGAGAGGGTTTTCAAGACTTAGAATGATTTGAGGGATGAAGAAAACCTTCAAGCAAGGGGGGTATTTATAGGACCACCAATGGTCAAGATCAAGCCAAGTGGTAGGCAAGTGTAAGGTGGATATTTGCACAAGTGCACCCTAGCCTACTCCACAAAACATGGACCCAAGTTTTAGGCCAAAACAAGCCACAAAACATGCCCATCGTCGAGGGTTTCCGCCGCTTTGTTATCCACTTGAGGTGACAAGTGTCACCCTCTCGTTAACAAATATTTCATCTCTCGAAAAAATCCGCATAAATTATTAATGACATAGCGGAATTTTCCCGCGAAGTTTTGTAAAACGTTTCGTCGAAAAACGATTCCTTTCGTGTGTTGTGCACAAAATTTTCGGTCCTATGCCTAACTTAAGGCTCAAACTTTCGTACGTACGTCCTTACGTACATACTCTGGAAATACGGGGTATAACATTCTCCTCGCTTAGAAACATTCGTCGAATGTTCCTACTAAGCCTCAAAACACACAAGTGCACATGCGGTCTTCACTACTATACTTACGAAAACAATCATGCCACTGCCATAACATAACACACGCGTAATTACTCAACTTCAAGTCTACGAGGAATCACCTCTAGCATCACAAAAGCTCCCACCCGAGGTCTAAAATATACTCGCCCGCACCTTCACTTTACAAAGGAATGATCATCTCAAAGTTCCTAACACATGCCGCTTCTTCCCTTACTGTCGTACCGCTTCTGCACTCGAACTCTTTCTCATAACTTACCATATTTCATTCTCGCTTGACTTCCAAATCTCGGGTTACTACCTCCACTTGGTCATCATTAGCGGGAACACTCGGATGGATCTCAGATATTTTTACGATCATAGCAACACGAAAGGCCGGACATCGCCTCTGCGTCGGACGACAAAAGCTAACATATAGGCAACTGGCCTACTCTTCACATGATCCGAAAGGCCCAAAGTAACTTCGGGCTAAGTTTCTCTGTTTCCCAAAACTCGTCACACCGCTTTCCGGGGTGGTACCTTTAAGAAGACCAGTCGGCACAACTCCAAGCGTTGTCGCAGATTATCCGCACAACCACGCTGACTGCGAGCTGTCGATAACCTCTTACGGATAAGCTTCACCCTATCCACATCCTGCTTTGAAACAAGTATGAACCAACTATCTGAACCTTGCCAACATCGAACCAATCGGCCAAATGACTTACACTTCCGCCCTACAAGGCGTCACAAGGCAATATCAGAACAACGAAATGGTAGCTAAAAACACTCCTCAACGGGAGGCAACAATCCTCACTACCCACGAAAACCAAACAACGGCGGGGATGAATGCGTCACGGAGACTCACTGAGTTCCTAACCTGCTGGTAAAACTTCGAGAAAAGAAATAAGCGTAACACTGGCTCGCTGCACGCCATAAGGTGAAAGTAGGCACCTCGTGCGACCTCGCAACTTTCGAAATAATATCTCGCGTAACCTGCCGAGTAAGCGGTCTGGCGAAGGACAAGATGGGTTGATCCCATCGGCCCGACTACTGGTCGAACTCATCCACGAACTCGTACGCTGGTTAACTAAACTTGGGCCTAGCGCCCTCGTGACCCTATCACGGCGGGACCACCTGACCCACCCAGCATCATACGGGCGGGTTGACCCCAATCGGTCTGACCCGACCCATTATCGCGCCAAACACTTGCTCCTCAATCCGGAACAATCCGCAATCAAGTCACGAAAACCTAGTGGTCTTCTTAGCTCAACTACCCTCTTTCATTTCATACCACCCGGGACTTATCACACAGACATATCTCACGTGTACTATGCACTCTGATAAGGGTAAAACATAAATGTAATCTTTTACTCAGATAGCCTTGCCTCTAAGGTCTCCACTTATAAAACTCTAAGGCTCACACTTTCTCTATCCCCCAATCTTACCCGGTTAACTAACCATGATTTCTAATCACAATTTACACAATGTTATCTATAACGCTTAAGGTATACTCATCTTATCACCCGTACAAATCTCTAGAGGGTTAAGGATATACTTGTATCCACTGCTTCACTACCCCTTTGTCGTTCTAATCAATCACGCCGTAGAGCGATAGCTAAGGAAGGTGGCTAGCCACGCGATCCCGGTGAGTCTACATCCGCGCCACCTCTGGTCGGACAATTTCTCGAAAAATGGCCCTGCTGGCCGCAAGCAAAACAAGCTGTCGGAGAAGTACGACACTCCCCACAATGACGTCTACCACAACGGCCACACCGAGGTGGGGGTGGCCTCCTCTGGCTAGCACCCCTTCCTCTCCGAACTACTGAATTCGCCTCGAAAGTTACCAAAGGACCCTGCCGGTCTGGCCCCCTTCTGCCGATCTTGGTTAATCCGTCGATCTCTACGTTCCTCTGCGTGCTGCGCATAAGCCTGTACGCGGGCAATATCCATGCCTGACTGAAGAGCTACTCTTGCACAACCTTTCTTTAGATAGTCATCAAGACCCGTGATAAATCGGTACATCATATACTCTCTGGTAGCTACATCCTTAGCTAATGTGGTCGCCCTTTGCAAACTATACTTTACGCTCTGGTCGTGGGCGAAGGTGTAAATGTCATGGCGCGATGGAGCGCTACTGCGTGCTAAACTCTGCTGAAATTTGGCGATGTCGCAGAACTCCCCGAATGAAGCACTATCCTAGGTGATAATTGGGCCTGTGCCCTCGTAACCCTCTGTGCTCTACTCGCAGCTCCCTCGGCTGCCTTGCCCTTCTGGGCCCGGGTTGCCTTACGCGGAGGCATAACTGGTAAGGGAAGGAATTACGTTAGAGGGGTCCAACTTATAACACAGCTCTAAGGCACGATCTCAGAGTGAGAAGAATGGAAACCAATCCTAAAAATCCTATAACCTCCTGATTATTGGTGTGGTGCACAACACATCGATAAACAAGACTCTACTGGATACGGTCTGTAGACACTTGATACCACTTTTGTCACGACCCGAACCCGGGCCCGTGACTGGTGCCTTACCCCGGGCACCCAAGTAGCCATACATCAGAGTAATCAGCGGAATATAAAACAAGACATGAATAAAGTGAAGTGTAAGACAATTATTCGAGAAAAGTTGCCTTTCGCATATATATATATAACAACTAGAACGATTACATCCCTTTTACAACTCGCCTACAACAGATTTACTGCACCTACGAATGATATGACAACAACGGCGGACAGGCCCGCTATACCCTGAATGTAAGCACCTACAACAACAGGGACTATACGAAAGATAAGCCTCGGAGAAACGGAGCTTCCCAAATGCTGAATCGTGACCCTAAGGCGAGGATCAACAACGTGTACCTCTACTGCGGCATGAACGCACCCCAAGGCGAGGTCGACAACAGTACCAAGTATGTGAAACTAAAAATATCGAATGAAATCATAGTAGTCTATATAAAGCGGAGACATGTATGATAACCAAACTACGATCACGATAAATAGCCATGTCAAGTCGGGGCTCACGCCAAAGTCATCACTTAAATACAACTATGGGTCTCACGCCCACAATATCAATCATGCGTGGAATACCTTCTCACCGCCGCAGCGATCTATGATATAAAAGCACCAAGGAACACACATGAACACGAGTCCCACGTGTCATAATAAAACCGTCACGGTAAGTACGAAGGCATAGCCGACTACTAAAACCCACAGTACCAACGGTCATAAATCGTATCATGAGATCTGTCTAGACCGCCACATGATCGAAGATGCCACTCGCCAGATATCTAATGCGCGCGTCTAGTCTGGAACTTCCCGCACTCGCATAGGCCACTCCAATGGCCCGCATGAGGTATTCAGCATCGAGGTAGCTACTCCGCATCTTCCTGGACTCGCAGTCCGCATGGCCACATAGACCGCATGACCACAAGGGCCGCACACTAACCTGGAACTCTCGTAGCTCCGCATAGGTCCCCAGGACCCGCATGAGGTATTCTCGAATCATGGTCCCAGACCGCCTGAGTCAACCCCGCATCGGAGGGTAGCTTAACCCCCGAAATCATGTTAAGAGGTGAGTGATGTAATACTAGCATAACGGCTTACCGTTAGACAACATAAGCACAACAAGGGAAACCCCTTTACACACACATCACAAGACACTAACACACGTAGCATCCTAACATGTTTAATTATCAAATCAACAAGGAAGTATTACAAGGCTATCACAAACCAACACAATCAAGTTATTCACACAAGGTACTTTCTACTTTATGATTAACAAGTTCGGGTTTTTATCCCCAAAGTACTTCATACATTAACTCTTTTAAAAGATCCGTTTCTTTCACAAGAGTCACACAATACCCGTAGTATAAAAATAGAGTGACTATCTTCTTAAGTAAATCAAAACACTTTTCTTTGTAAAATCAAGTAACAACATTCTTTTCCAAACGTTCAAGTTTGCCTAATTTCAAATACTCAAGTTTCGTTTTGAAAGGTTTCAGAGTTCATATTCTTAATCACTTAATGATATAATTCTCCTTTAAAACAATTTGAGAAACATATGCCTTATATGTGAGTAGGTTATTCTTGTTTATAACAATCTTATTAAAGCAGCCATGATCTAGGAAATGTAACATCATTTTGTCTCATCTTAGCTTCTATGCAGATGGAGGTTTCTACTGGTTAATAATACTTAATTAGTAAAAACATTTCCCTTTATTAACGCTGCAGTGGTTCGTTCGATACTTATTCTGATTCCCGAAATCAGTAAAACATTATCCCTTTTAAAAACCATGTACTCATTACTCACGAATGAGGTTTCACACCTTTTTAACAAAATTCATATTAATAATTAAGTCAAGTCTCTTATCTTTTAAGATCAAGTCTCTTAACTTCTAAAATCAATAAACCATTCTTTTTATCTCTCTTAAGCCGTTATACCTAACTTCCCATAAAGCTAGTATAACTCTTAAGCTTTTAAAACCAAGTATTACTCTTCTTTCAAAAAGGTTTCTTAATTCTTTTGAAATACTTCAAGATTCTTATTATTCAGGCTTAAGTCAAAAGACATTGCCGTACAACTACGTTCAGTTAACACACGTACGTCTACCGTACTATATATATTCTTTTAAAATATCATGCTCAAGAGGATAGGAAGAATCACATACCTCGCGACGATTATCGACTATTAGGAAATAGCTCCAAAGTACTGTAGTCCGGCTAGCCTTTTCCACCCTTCGAGTAGAATACACTACTCGCAGTACTTCAACCTAAAACGGTTATACAAGTCTATCAATGTCTAGACTACTCGGTTGAATAAATCTAGATACAAGATTCTACGGAAAATTGCGCAAAGACTTCCTACCACAAACTTCACAAGTTCATCAGAATACAATCCTATGTAAGTACAGTTCAATTCCCTTCTTATATACCTTCCTGGTATATAACTTATACTAATTCTTATACTTCAATAGTATGTAAACTCAATTACAATAGGGAGACAAGATATTTACCTCGATAAGCCCAAAATTATCCAAGTTTAAATGTCGATCCCGAGCAACATTTAGCTCTACTCAGGCGTTCAACCCGCTCCAAACAACCCTTAGAAGTTCTACGCAACTTCTACTTAACACTTCAACCGACTATGAAGATTTCCTTAGGGTTTCGTTTAGTGGCTAAAGGAAAGTATAGTAGTATTTTCCGGGCTTTTCGTATAGAGGGTACTTGGAAATACTACAAAGGTTTTGGGCTAGAGTATTTTGGCATAACAACAATACTTGGAGAATATTTCTCTACCAAGGGGGGGGGGTATTTCACGAGAACAACTCAAGAGAGGGGGGTGTGTTCTCGCCAGAACACTACAAAGGGAGAGGGTTTCGGCAGGGCCTTTTGAGGGAGGGGTGGCTTTGGACGAGAACTACACTCAAAGGAGGAGAGGGTTTTCAAGACTTAGAATGATTTGAGGGATGAAGAAAACCTTCAAGCAAGGGGGGTATTTATAGGACCACCAATGGTCAAGATCAAGCCAAGTGGTAGGCAAGTGTAAGGTGGAGATTTGCACAAGTGCACCCTAGCCTACTCCACAAAACATGGACCCAAGTTTTAGGCCACAAAACAAGCCACAAAAATATGCCCATCGTCCAAGGGTTTTCCGCCCCCTTTGCTATCCACTTGAGGGTGACAAGTGTCACCCTCTCGTTGGCTCAAAATATTTCATCTCTCGGAAAAATCCGCAAAAATTATTAATGACATAGCCGGAATTTTCCCTTCGCAAGTTTTGTAAAACGTTTCGTCGAAAAACGATTCCTTTCGTGTGTTGTGCACAAAATTTTCGGTCCTATGCCTAACTTAAGGCTCAAACTTTCGTACGTACGTCCTTACGTACATACTCTGGAAATACGGGGTATAACAAAGCATGGCCATGGAACCATCCTAATGGACGCATACCCGTGGACCATCCATCATGTCAGTATGTCCAAAGGAAATAACAAGATAACACTCATAGTGGAAGCATACTCGTGGGCCACCCAACGTGTCAGTATGTCCAAAGCAAATACCAAGATAACACTCCTAGTGGAAGCATACCCGTGGGCCACCCAACGTGTCAGTATGTCCAAAGCAAATAACAAGATAACACTCCTAGTGGAAGCATACCCGTGGGCCACCCATCGTGTCAGTATGTCCAAAAGGATCGATATAGTGGAAGCATACCCGTGGGCCACCCAACGTGTCAGTATGTCCATCAATCAACCAGATAACCGGCCCTCCATCGAGAGACGCGGTAGCACAGAAATACAACACTTGCACAACAAAGGCTATCATAACAAGCATAGGCAAGTTCAACATACTCTTAGACTTTCATTTTATGACCACAAATCCGGGTTTTAACCCCAAGGTACTACGTACGTTAAATTCTTTCAAAAGATCCATTTCTTTTATAAAGGTCACACGATACTCGTAGTGTCAGAATAGAGTGACTATCATTTTGAGTAAACCAAATCACTTCTCCTTTTAAAGTCACGTTGCCAGTTTAAACCCAATGATAAAACCATTCTTTTGTTTTCATAAAGTCGTTATAACTAACTTTCCATAAAGATATTACAACACTTTATGTTTTAAACCAATTAAAGACAAAACCATGCCTTTCTTTTTTACCAAAAACTCTTCAATTCCTCAAGTCTCTTTTCTTTTAAAAATCAAGTTCCTTACTTTGGAAATTTAAGAAAATTAATACTTGTTTATAATGATTCTTATTAAAGCAGTCATGATCTAGGAAATGTAATACAATTTTGTCTTATCTTAGCTTCTATGCAGATGGAGGTTTCTACTTGTTTTAAGTTAATTATTAGTCATTACATTTTCCTTGATTAACGCTGATGGCATTCGATACTCATTCCCCTTTCCGAAATCAATATAACATTATTATTAAAAACCAAGTACTCATTACTCACGAATGAGGTTTCACAACTTTCCACACAATTCAAGTTCTTCACATATCCAATCAAGTCAAATATAAGTCAAGTCTCTTATCTTTTTAAAAATCAATAAACCATTCTTTTACCTACATAAAGTTGTTATAATTAACTTCCCACAAAGCCATTATAACACTTTATGTTTTAAACCAACCAAATTCGTTTAGCACACGTCGTCACGTACTACATAGTTTACAACCATCATGCTAGAAAGGATAGGAAGAGGTTCACATACCTCGCGACGATTATCGACAATTAGCAAAACGCTCCAAAGTACTATAACCTTGCTAGCCTTTTCCACCCTTCAAGTAGAATACACTACTCGTAGTACTTCAACCTATAATGGCCATGAAACGTCTATTAATGTCACGACCCGATCTCGGGCCCGCGACTGGTGCCTTACCCCGGGCACCCTAGTGATAACAACATCAGAGAAAATCAGCGGAAATAAAATTTAAGCGAAACAAGAGACAACATAAGAAAACAAAGCTACTAAAACGGCCACCTTCATGTATATACATATAGATAAACCGAATGGTTAAAATCCTTTACAAACCACGCCACAACGCACTGAGACCTCTAAGAATGTAATAATAACTATGGCGGACGGCCCGCCATACCCAGAATGTACAAGTACTACAATGATAGGACTATACCAAAAGATAAGCCTCGAGAAACGGAGCTTCCTGACTAACGCGATCATCATGGCGAGATCAACAAGCGGTGTACTTACTGCGGCATGAACACAGGCCTCCAAGGAGGTCGATACAGTACCAAGTATGTGAAACTGAAAATACTGTAATGAAATCACATTTTATCATTTTATAAAACCGTTTTGCGATAAATGTGATTATGTCAAGTAAGAGGGCGACGATATCCCGAAATGATCACTCACACATAACTATGGGTCTCACGCCCATAATATCAATCATGCCCGTGGAACCCATTCCTCACTGCCGGCAGTACATGATGTAAAACAACACCCATATGTGAACCTGAACACTAGATCCTGCCTGCGTCATCAAACCGATCGGGCCAAGTAGAATAGCCAACTACCAGTCCAAAAGCTAGTCATATCCCTTCACGGGCAAGGTACGGAAGCCAACTACCAGTCCAAAAGCTAGCCACGCAACTGGCCGAGGCAAGTATCTTAAGCTAGCGTACCCTAGCCTACCGTCTCACGAGATATGACCGAGGCAAGTATCTTAAGCTATCTACCAGAGCTGTAGATACGAGAAATGACCAGGACAAGTATCTAAAGTGTGCCTGTAACCACATGTACAAATCAAGCCCGTGATCGCTTGTCACCGCGGCAAGCTTCATGGATTAGCGGTCCATGGAATAATAACATAAACCTCACAATGACCGCATGCCCCGGCATCTTACCTCGGTATAAGCATGGCCATGAAACCATCCTACTGGACGCATACCCGTGGACCATCCATCGTGTCAGTATGTCCAAAGGAAATAACGGATAATATTCAAAGTGGGCGCGTATACCGTGGACCATCCACCGTGTCAGTATGTCCAAAAGAAATAACCAGATAATACTCAAAGTGGACGCATACTCGTGGACCATCCAACGTGTCAGTATGTCCAAACAATCAATCAGATAGTCGGCCCTCCCCGAGAGACACGGTAGCACAGAATCAAAACACTTGCACAACAAAGGCTATCACAACGTAGGCAAGTTCAACGTACTTTCATTTTATATCAACAATCGGGTTTCAACCCCAAAATACTACATACTTTCATTGTTATACCGTATTTCCGGTATATGCGTGGGGCGTGCGTAGAAAATTTGAACTTGAGAATTAGGCTTGGCCGAATTAACTTTGTTCACAACACCGGTTAGAGTCGTTTTTAAATGCGTTTTCCGACTTTCGTATGGGAATTTCCGGCTATGTCATTTTTAATTTTTGCGGATTTTTCCGAGAGGCGAAACATTTTGGACCAACAAGAGAGGCGACACTTGTCACCCTCTCATTGAACACCTTGGCGGAAATTGTGGTGGCCGAAAGTGTGGCCTTTGTGGTCGGGTTGGTAGGATATTTTGTGTTAGTTGGCTAGTGTGGCACTTGGCAAGATCTTGGCCTACACTTGCCTTGCACTTGGCAAGATCTTGGCCATTGGTTGGCCTTGGCTTGTCCTATAAATACCCTCTCCCTTTGAAGACTTCTTCATCCTTAAATTTGCCTAAGTCTTGAAAGCTCTCTTTCTCCCCTTGTGAGGCCTTAGCCGAGAGCCCTCTCCCCCATTGGCGAGAGTCCCCACAGTGGGGTAGGCGAGGGTAGACACCCCTCCTTGGGGTGCTAGCCGTGGGGTACCCCACTAGCCTAGTAGTTTCGTATAAATACCCTCTTGTTAGAAATACTCTCAAAGTATTGTTATAATGCCCAAATTACCTTAGCCAGTATACCTTGTAGTATTCTAAGGTTATACTTATCTGAAAAGCCCAGAGATACTATTATACTTCCCTTAGTCACAAAACCGAAACCCTAAGGAAAATCTCCATGGTTAGTTGGAGTAATAAGTAGAAGTTGGTTAGAACTTCTAAGGGTTGTTGGAGCGGGTCGGAGGCCTTTATAGGAGCTAAACCTTGCTCAGGATCGACATTTAAACTCGGATAATTATGGGCTTATCGAGGTAAATATCTTGTCCTCTATTGTAATTGGAAATTACATGTTGTATGATTATATAGTTGAAGTATACTATATATAGAATCGACGTAGTTATCGTGATGTCTTTTGACTTAAGCACGAATAATAAGAAACCTTTTCGAAAGAAGAGTCTTGCTGTATTTACATGGGTGTATTACATGAGACTTATGTAGCTTTACGTGAGGTAGAATCGCACGTCCGGTTAGACGTGCAAACCCCTTGGTTGGCTTGGTAGCGGCCTCGATAGAGGAGGAGATTCTGCTGTTGCGGGGAGGTCGCTTGAATTTTTACGTAGAATGTTCTACGATAAGATCTAGATGTTAATAAAGCGCCTTGTGGCCTTATAGGTTGAATCTTGCGTGTGGCGCGATCTACTTGGCAAGGAGTAGCCGACGGCTTGAGGTACTTGGAGCGGTTTGCTATTAGTCGATACTCGTCGCGAGGTATGTGAACCTCTTCCTATCTCTTCTAGCATGATATGTGTGAACTATGTAGTACGGTAGACGTACATGTGCTAAATGTATTTGATTGGTTTAAAACATAAAGTGTTATAACGGCTTTATGGGAAGTTGGTTATAACAGTTTTATGTTGGTAAGAAAATACTTGTGGTTTTTAAAAGGTAACTGATTTGAACTATAACTGGCTTATTATGTGTTAATAAAGAACTTGAAGTATTTCAAAAGATTTTGAATCATTTGAAAGAAGAAGTAATACTTGGTTTTGAAAACTTAAGAGTTATACTAGCTTTATGGGAAGTTAGGTAATAACGGCTTAAGAATGTTTCTTGATTCGAAATCGAATGTGTATCGACAAACCAGCTGCGTTTAATAAAAAGGAAATGTTTTAACAGATTAAGTATTATTAAAACCAGTAGAAACTTCCATCTGCATAGAAGCTAAGATGAGACAAAATGATATTTCCTAGATCATGGCTGCTGTAATAAGATTGTTATAAACAAGAATATCCTACTCACATATAAGGCTTATGTTTCTCAGATAGCTTGTCACGACCCATTCCGGGGCCCGTGACTGGTACCTTACCGGGGCACCCAAGTAGTCATACATCAGAGTAACCAGCGGAATATAAAACAAGACATGAAACAGTTTTATAAAATAAGACACGCTTTATGTGAACAAAGTCGCCTTTCGCATATATATATGAACAAGGTTTAGCGATTACATCAGACAAATGCATAACATGACTCTGCACTCTAAGGAAAATATACAACTATGGCGGACGGGGCCCGCCATACCCGACTGTACAAACTATCTACAATACAGGAGATCATACCAAAGTAGAGCCTCGGAGAAGATGGAGCTCCTGACACCAATGCAAAGAGATCCTAAAGATGCGGATCTAGCACCTGCTTGCCCTTACCTGCGGCATGAACGCAGCCCCCCGAAGGAGGTCAGTACAACAGGTACCAAGTATGTGAAACTATAAAGTACTTTAAAATGAAATCAAAGTATTTAAAACCTTTTCACAAATACAATCAGTTCAATTGCACATAGTGCCATATCACAAACAATAACAGTACTAGGAAAACTGTAACAGGTCTAGTCTAGGCCGCGAATGATCGAAGCAAGGCCAATCGCCCATAGTACCATTCTGCGTGCCTAGTCCTGGACTTCCGCAGTCCGCATAGGTCACACTGCGGACCGCGTGAGGTATACCTCGCGTCGGGGCAGCTAACCCCGGCATCCGCTGGGCTCCGCGGCCGCATAGCCTCAAAGACGCGTAGTCTCAGCGGACCGCATAGGGAATCCCGCGTCGGGCTAAGCGCCGGAATGATCAATCTGGAGCATACCGCTGCTCGCATAGTCTCACGAACGCATAGGCGTATAGACGCGTCGAGCAAGCCCGGTATAAATAAGTCAGGGGTAGGTGATACAATAACGATGCTGCGGACTTAGGTTAACAACGTAAGCACGGCAAGAATGACCCTTTACGGCGATTACAAGACACTAACACGGTAGCATCATAACATGTCTACTTATCACACAACCTTACTACACTTGAAATCAATACAAGGCTTTTATAAACAAACCAAGATGATTCCTTTTTATCCTTCTAAGTTGTTATACCTAACTTCCCGTAAAGCTAGTATAACTCTTAGCTTTGTTTTAAAACCAAATATTTATCTTCTGTAAAAAATGATTCAGTATTCTTTTGAAATGTTTTGATTCTTTGTTATTCAAAGCTTAAGCGTGAGGCATTCTGTAAGTATTATTCGGGCTTAAGCGTGAGGCATTGCCATAAGTATTATTCATTAACACGTATGCGTCTATACTATATATATTGTAAAATATCATGCTTTAGGAAGAATCACATACCTTCTCGTGAAAACCACTGCCAAGTTGAATATGTCGCAGAGAGTCACCTATAATAGTCACACATATCTATTAAAGACTACTCAAGGTCATTCTAAGCGAGGGTTCATAATTCTATGGTAAGTCGGGCACAACCTACCGGTGAGCTATATAAGTTCATGTGAAAGCAGTCCTATGTGAAATCTGATTCAATTATTCTTCTTTAAACCCTTCTCGTGATATGATTCAATTCTATTCGTGATATTCTTCTAAGTATTTATACTTATTCTTATACTATAACGATAAGCATTCTCAATTCAAAAGAGGGTTAGGATTATTACCTCGGTAAGCCCAATAATATCCTAGAAAAGTCGGCGCCTGAGCAAGGTTTTGCTCCTAAGTTGTATGCTCCAAGAACCTTAGAAGTTCTTCACAACTTCTATTAAGTACTAAGGGATTTGGGCTAGGGTATTTTGGGCATTATAACAATACTAGAAGACAACTTTTCTACCAAGGACGGGGGGTAGATTTCGGCTAGGCTAGGGTGGGGTAGGCCTCGGCCAAGCTCACTCAAAGGGGGGGGGGAGAGGTGTTGGACGATGTGGCTTAAGGAAGAGGAGAGGATTTTTCTCAAGACTTGGAAGATTTGTGGATGAAGAACTCTTCATCACTAAGGGGGTATTTATAGGTCAAGAAGTGGCCAACCAATGGCCAAGATTGAGACAAGTGCAAGGCAAGTGTAGGGTGAAGATTTACTACACACAAATATCCTACCAACTCCTTGACTTTGTGCGAGGCAACAAAAGCGTGCCAAGTCCATCCAATTCGTCCAAGGGACGATTTTCAAATCCACCAATGGGAGGGTGCCAAGTGTTGCCCTCGTTGGTCAAAATGTTCGTCTCTCGGAAAAATCCGCAAAATTAGTAATGGCATAGCGGAATTTTCCTACGAAAATTTGTGGAAACGTTTCGTCGGAAAGCGATTCTTTTAGCGAGTTGTGTACAAAAACGTCGAGGCTAACTTTCAAGCCAAACTTTTATGCGTATTCCCTTACGTACATACTCTGGAAATACGGGGTATAACATTCTCCCCTCCTTAGAAACATTCGTCCCGAATGTTCCTTCTCAAGACAGTTATCGAAGAAGCTTAAACAATTAGCAAATGCCACACGCGGCCACAGAGCAATACATAGGCAGAAAACGATAACGAAAATTTACAAGTAGGAAAGTGAATTTACCTGGAGGTATGGGGAATAGGTGAGGATACTTCCGCCTCATGTCCTCCTCGGCCTCGTGTCATCTCTCCGCCATTCGTTCCGCCACAAGACTTTGGCGGAAGCCACGTCCTTTGTCATGACGCCTAACGACGATCGACTATCGCTATGGGAATCTCCTCATACGATAACCCTCGGTCACTGGACATCGTCAATCGGGTGTACCCTAGATGGATCGATACATCTCGCCGGCGTAGATCGTGAAAACCGGATGCGCGCCTCCGGATCGGACGGCGAGATCAACTCATAGGCAACCTTGCCTACCTGCGGATGATGCGAAATGGCCCGATGTACCTTGGTGAGTTTCCTTCTTCCGAATCTCATCACCGCCCTTCATGGGTGACAGCTAGGAAAACCCAATCATGAACCTCGAACTCAAGATCACGGCCGACGATGATCTGCATCGACTTACATGCGACTACGGTGTCGATGGCGCTCTCGGATAAGCTTCACCTTATCCACTGCTTTGCACCAAATCTGGTCCCACTAGTGCACCTCGCCCACATCGAACCAACCTATAGGCGATCTGCACTTCCTCCCATACAAGGCCTCATGGCGCCATCGAATCTTGGGTGGTAGCTATTATTATCAGAAACTCAACTAGAGGCAAATGATCCTCCCAACTACCACTGAAGTCAATAACACGGGCTCGCGGCATATCCTCGAGAGTGCGGATAGTGCGCTCTGCTGTCCGTGCATGCGTGGATGAAATGCGTACTCGAGGCTCACTGCGTCCTAAACCCTCTGCGGAAGGACCTCAGGAAGTTAGCGAAAGCCCGGGCTCCTGCATGCGATATGATCGAACTAGGGACTCCATGCGATCGGCGATCTCTGGATATAAAGTGCGGCATAATCCTCGGTAGAAAAGGTCGTCGAGCGGGAAGAAAGTGGGCTGATTTCGTCGACACATCGGCGATAACCCATATAGAATCATGTCTCCTGCGAGTGCGAGGTAATCACGTGATGAAGTCCATGTTGATTACCTCCCACTTCCGGTCGGGATCTCTATCGCTGTAACAAACCACCGGCCTGCGGTGCTCTGCCTTCACTGCGACAACCACGGGCGAGCTACGAACTCTGCAACGTCCCTCTTCAAGCCATCCCACCAATACAGATCTAAGGTCGTGGTACATCTTGGTCGACCGGATGGATGAAGTGCTTGTGCTGTGTGCTTCCCAGAACTGCTTTGCGAAGTCTGAAACATGGAACACGCGATGCGCCTCAAACCTTAGCACCCGTCGGTGCTACCTCAAAAGGACCGCTTGCCCTCGCGAAGAGTTGTATCACGATATCGAATCAAAGTGGATCCTCGGCTGTTGCCTCTTCACCTCGCCGGCGATGGAAGACTCGGCAACCTCGCGAACTCTAACCCGGCTGCTATCGAGAATCAATCAGCGGATACCAAGGCTCGCTAAGCGATGCAAATCACGAACCATGTCCTCTCTCTGTTGCACATCGATAGGCTCCCATCGACCTCGACTAAGAGCATACGCCACAACATTGGCCTTGGGTGGTACGGGATATCAGCGTCGTAATCCTTAAGCAACTCTAACCACCGTCTCAGCCGTAAGTTCGGCTCCTACGGTGAAGATATCTTTGGAGGCTCTTGTGGTGCGTATAAATATCCACGTGAACCCATACAAATAGTGCCTCGGATCTTGGCGTGAATCACGTGCCGGCTCAAATCATGGGTGGGGTAGTTCCTCGTGTTTCTTGGTGTCGGGATGCATATGCTATAACTCTGCCATCTTTGCATCAACACATCCCAACCCGATGCGATGCGTCACAATACACGACATAACCATCTGGACCTGCGGAAGAGTAAGAAGCGAGGCGGTCGTCGATCTCTTTCGACAATGGAAACCACGCTCCTGACATCGATCCATGAAACTTGGCGCCTACGAGTCGGCCTAGTCAATGGTGCGAAGATAGAAGCAAACTTCTCCACGAACCGCCGATAATAACTGCGAGGCCCGAGCTGCGAACCTCTGCCGGAGTAGTAGGTCTCGGCCAAGTCTGGCGCCTCGATCTTGGCGTATCAACTCGAATGCCATCGGCCCGACAATATGCCCAGCATGCGAAGTCAACCAAAACTCACATTTGGAAAACTTGGCGTACGCTGCTGGTCTGGAAGCTGTCACACGATCTCGAAATGCTCGCGTGCTCTGCTACGGCGAGAATAAACCAAGATATCATCGATGAACACTATCACAAGCGTGTCCAAAATGGTTTGAACACTCGGTTCATCAAATCCATGAATCTGGCGGGCATTGTCAACAAGGACATGACCACTGAACTCATAATGCGTCTGGTCGGAATGCGATCAAGGGACATCCACCTCTCGACACGAACGATGATAGCGACGCAGATCAATCTTGGAGAAACATCTCGCGCCACAGCTGGTCGAACAAATCATCAATCACAGGAAGGGTATCTGTTCTTAATGGTCACCTTGTTTGCTGTAATCAACACGCATGCGGCGTCCGTCATTCTTCTTCACGAACAATCTGGCGCCCTGGGAGAAACTCTTGGGCCTAATGAAGCCGCTTCTCTAGCAAATCCTAAGTGATCCTTGACTCTCATTCGGCGGTGCCATTACGTATGGCGGAATGGAAATAGGCGAGTATCCGCAATATATCTATACAAAACTCGATCTCCTCTCGGGAGGATGCGGAAGTCGTGCAGGAACACGTGCGGGAACTCGTGACTACGAGGCGGTGAAAATCTGGTACGCGACCTCGATATCAAACACTCGAGCGAGATGGTAGATATACCCGCCTGCACCATCTTCCTAGCCTTGAGGTAGGAAATAAACCTACCGCCGGCGTCTGTGCTCCCACTCAACAATGGCTCGCCGAGGCGGAACCGTACTACTCTCCTTCTGCGGTCTACATTGGCATAGCAAGAAGCTAGCCAATCCGTCCCGTGATCACGTCGAAGTCAATCATCTCCAACTCTATCCAGTCGGCTGGTCCGACGGCGTAAATAGTCACGGGACAAGCTCTATATACCCGTAGAGCTATCACCGAATCACCAGCTGGCGTAGCTACCTCGAAGGTCTATGGACTCGGGCTCATCCCTATCCTACTAGCAACAAGGGAGATATATAGGGTGAGTAGAACCGGATCTATCAAGCATACACATCAAACCGAGGCCGATAAGGTACGTGGCGACATCGGTGAGGCCTCACGATCTGTCGGTGGACAAAGCATATATGCGGTTACGAGGACCGCTAGAAGCTGGACTGCGCCACGACCTCTGCGCGACCCGCTGATCCATGTGTACCTTGCCCTCGGGCGAGTAGCTGTCGAGGATGAAGAAGCGACAGACCACGTATGGTGAGCCTACCACGGCGCCGCCCGGTCGGACAAACTCTCGCAAAGTGACCTGCGGCCCACAAGTATAGCAAGCTCGAGTCGGCTCGAGAATGGTATCTGCCACAACGCACTGGCGAGACCTCGAGCGGTTAGCACCCTGCTGCGGAAATCCGAAGTCTGGGGCCACGACCGCCCCGGCCGCTCTGGTGGGCTGAAAATGAGGTAGGGCGCTCTGCTGGTGTGGTGCAAATCTGGACCTGGCGATGCCGCCACCACAGGGACCACCAAAGAGCCGGCCGTCTTGGCCTTAACCTGCTGGCGATATCGCTCTGCCGTGGTCTCTCGCTCCTCGCATCCTAGAGCATGAGCTGCATGCGGGTAATGTCCATACGGTGAAGAAACACCGCGTGACTCGGCCATATAATCATCTAGCGGTGGCGTAGCGGTGTACCCTATCCTCCATATCGCTACCAATCTTTGGGACATATCGAGCCAAAGAATCAAACTCGACATTGTACTCACGGCGGTCGTCCCACTGTCTCAGCGGTAAAAATCTATCGGCTCGTGCCCTCGCCATCTGCGGAGGCAAGAAGTGTGTGAAAAAGCCTCGAAAACTCATCCCACTCTGCTGGAGTGCGTACTCTCCCGGGAAAGCTCATGAATCAAACCAATCATTGCGGTATCACGCGGCCGATGCGAACGAATGTCACGGCCTCGATCTGCGAAGCCACGATCACGCATAATCCTCTGCGGTGACGGATGAACTCCTGCGGATCATCCTCGGCCTCGACCCATAAAACTACGGAGGGCTACTGACTAAGAAATCTCGTAGCCTCAAACTATACGCCTCGGGTGTACCACGGGTGCAGAGTGGGCTGAGGCTGGAATGGTGTCTCAAACCTCTCGCCATATCGGGCCACACTTTAGCCAAAGGTGGGCCATCTCGCTGTGCCCTAACTCCTCCGCCCGGTGTGGGACGGGAGGTGTGGGTCTTGTGGTCTCTTTGGGATGGCGGCGTCGTGGAACTCGCGCCTGCAGTACGGGCACGAGCCTCGTGACTCTAGGTGTCATGCTAGCGGTTCCTCGGTTGCCTTGCCGCCGGGCGGGTTGCCTTACGTGGAGGCATAATCATACAGGAAAGGAATACGTTAGAGGGTCGACCTATAACACGACTCTAAGCACGATCTCGAGAATGAGAAGAATGGAAACCAATCCTAAATATCCTATAGCCTCACGATTATTGGTGTGGTGCACAACACAGATAATCAAGACTCTACTAGATACGATGCGAGCACCTTCCGAGGATTAAGCGCTCGATACCACTTTTGTCACGACCCGTTCAGGCCCGTGTTCGTACCTTAAGGGCACCCAGTAGTCATACATCGAGTAACGGCGGAATATAAAACAAGACATGAAACGATTTTATAAAATAAGACACGATTTATGTGAACAAAGTCGCCTTCGGCATATATATATGAACAAGGTTTAGCGATTACATCAGACAACTGCATAACATGACTACAGACCTCTAAGGAAAATATACAACTATGGCGACGGGGCCCGCCATACCGACTGCATACAAACTATCTATCTGAGGAGATCATACAAAAGTAGAGCCTCGGAGAAGATGGAGCTCGACACCAATGCAAAGAGATCCTAAAGATGCGGATCTAGCACACCTTGCCCACCTGGCGTGAGCGGCCCAAGGAGAGTCGATAACAGTGCAGTATGTGAAACAATAAAGTACTTTAAAATGAAATCAAAGTATTTAAAACCTTTTCACAAATACAATCAGTTCAATTGCACATAGTGCCATATCACAAACAATAACGATACTAGGAAAGCGTAGCAGTCTAGTCTGGCGCGCGAATGATCGAAGCAAGGCGATCGCCCATAGTACCATTCTGCGTGCCTAGTCACGGACTTAGCGATCGCGTAGGTCACACGGACGCGTGAGGTATACCTCGCATCGGGGCAGCCAACCCCGGCATCCGCCTAGGCTCCGCGGCCGCGTAGCCTCAAACGCGTAGTCTCGGCGGACGCGTAGGGAATCCGCGTCAGGCTAAACGCCGGAATGATCAATCTGGAGCATACCGCTGCTCGCATAGTCTCGCAGACCGCATAGGCCGTATAGACCGCGTCGAGCAAGCCCTCCGGTATAAATAAGTCGAGGGTAGGTGATACAATAACGATACAGCGGACTTCTGGTTAACAGCGTAAGCACGAAGAATGACCCCTTTACGGCGGCATTACAAGACACTAACACGGTAGCATCATAACATGTCTACTTATCACACAACCTTACTACTTAACAGAAATCAATACAAGGCTTTTATAAACAAACGATGTGATTCCTTTTTATCCTTCTTAAGTTGTTATACCTAACTTCCCATAAAGCTAGTATAACTCTTAAGCTTTGTTTTAAAAACCAAATATTTATCTTCTGTAAAAAATGATTCAGTATTCTTTTGAAATGTTTTGGTTCTTTGTTATTGGGCTTAAGCGTGAGGCATTCTAGTAAGTATTATCGAGCTTAAGCGTGAGCATTGCCATAAGTATTATTAGATTAACACGTATGCGTCTCTAGTACTATATATTGTAAAATATCATGCTTTAGGAAGAATCACATACCTACCAGTGAAAACCACCTTGAGTTGAATATGTGTGTGAGAAGTCGACCTATAATAGTCACATATCTATTAAAGACTACTGCGAAGGTCATTCTAAGCAGGGGTTCATAATTCTATGGTAAGTCGGGCGGCACAACCTACGGTGAGCTATATAAGTCTCTTGTGAAAACGATCCTATGTGATCTGATTCAATTATTCTTCTTTTAAACCGCCTACTTTGTGATAACAGTTCAATTCTATACGTGATATTCTTACAAGTATTTATACTTATTCTTATACTATAACGATAGCATTCTCTAATTCAAAGAGGTTAGGATTATTACCTCGGTAAGCCCAATAATATCCTAGAAAAGTCGCGCTGAGCAAGGTTTTGCTCTAAGTTGTATGCTCAGAACCTTAGAAGTTCTTCACAACTTCTATTAAGTACTAAGGGATTTGGGCTAGGGTATTTTGGGCATTATAACAATACTAGAAGACAACTTTTCTACCAAGGGAGGGGGGTAGATTTCGGCTAGGCTAGGGTGGGGTAGGCCCTCGGCCAAGCTCACTCAAAGGGGGGGGGAGAGGTGTTGGACGATTTGGCTTAAGGAAGAGGAGAGGATTTTTCTCAAGACTTGGAAGATTTGTGGATGAAGAACTCTTCATCACTAAGGGGGTATTTATAGGTCAAGAAGTGGCCAACCAATGGCCAAGATTGAGACAAGTGCAAGGCAAGTGTAGGGTGAAGATTTACTACACACAAATATCCTACCAACTCCTTGACTTTGTGCCAAGGCAACAAAAACGTGCCAAGTCCATCCAATTCGTCCAAGGGACGATTTTCAAGTCCACCAATGGGAGGGTGCCAAGTGTTGCCCTCCCGTTGGTCCAAAATGTTTCGTCTCTCGGAAAAATCCGCAAAAATTAGTAATGGCATAGCCGGAATTTTCCCTACGAAAGCTGTGGAAACGTTTCGTCGGAAAACGATTCTTTTAGCGAGTTGTGTACAAAAAAAACGTCCAAGGCTAACTTTCAAGCCAAACTTTTTGTACGTATTCCCTTACGTACATACTCTGGAAATACGGGGTATAACATAGCTTAAAAGAGAATTATATTCTTAAATGAATAAGACTATGAACTACGAAACATTTCTAAAATAAGAAACTTGAACATTGGAAAAGAAGGTTGCTACTTGATTTTACAAAGAGAAGTAATTGATTTACTTTAAAAAGATAATCACTCTATTGTTATATATACTACGGGTATTGTGTGACTTTTGTGAAAGTAACATATCTTTAAAGAGTTATTGTATAAAGTACTTTGGGGATAAAAACCCGATCTCATTAATCATATAGTAGAAAGTACCTTATGTGTGAATAACTTGATTGTATTGGTTTGTGATAGCCTTGTAATACCTTCGTGTTGATTTGATAAGTAATCATATTAGGATGCTACGTGTGTTAGTATTCTGTGATGTTTGTATAAAGGGGTTTTCCCTTGATTGTGCTTATGTTGTTTAAGCGATAAAGCGTTATGTTGGTATTATACCACTCACCGTGTTTCGGGGTTAAGCCCTCCGATCGGGGTAGACTCGGTGATGCAGGACCATGATTCGAGAATACCTCATGCGGGTCCCGGGGGCCTATGCGGAGCTACGAGAGTTCCAGGTTAGTGTGCGGCCTTTATGGTCATGCGGTCTATGTGGCCATGCGGACTGCGAGTCGGGGCGATGCGGGAGTAGCTACCTCGATGCGGGGTTATACCGCGGGCCTATGAGATTGGCCTATGCGGAGCTGCGGGAGTTCGAGGCTAAACGCGCACATTTGATATTGCGGGCGGCGACGGCTTTGATCATGTGACGGTCAGACAGATATCATGATCTGATTTATGACCTTGTTAGTCTGCGGGTGTTAGTAGTCGGCTATGCCTTACTTACCACATCTTTGTTTTATCTGGACACAGGTGAGACCTGCTGTTCATGTGTATTTCTTGGTGCTTTTCTATCATTGACTGCCGGCAGTGAGGAAGGTATTCCACGGGCATGATTGGTGTTGTGGGCGTGAGACCCATTGTTATATTGGGTGATGACTTTGAGGCGTGAGTCACGACTAGACATATTGCTTATTTATTGTGCGTAGTTTGGTTATCATACATGTCTCTCTTTGTATAGACTATTATGATTTCATTTCTGATATTTTGATTTCACATACTTGGTACTGTTGTCTGACCTCCTTGGGGTGCGTTCATCCGCAGTTGAGGTACACGATTGTTGATCCTCGCTCTTAGGGTCCGGTTCAGCGTTTGGGAAAGCTCGCCTCGGAGGCTTATCTTGGTATAGTCCTGTTGTTGTAGGTGCTTACATTCAGGGTATGGCGAGCCACTGTCCGTCGTTGTTGTCATAACATTCGTAGAGAGTGCAGTAATCTTGTTGTGGGCGGGGTTTGTAAAAGGATTAAAGCGTTCATTTGGAAAGAGTTGTTATTTATATATCTGTGATGTCGTTTTTGGTTGCTTTGTCTTCTTATTTCACTGTCTTCTTACATTGATTTCATGTATGTGTTTTATGTTCCGCTGATTACTCTGATGTTGTATCACTAGGGTGCCCGGGGTAAGGCACCAGTCACGGGCCCGGGTTCGGGTCGTGACATTCATTCTTTCAAAAAGACCTCTTTTTATGTAAAAGTCACACGATACCAATACTCGTAGTATCAAAAACACATTTTCTTTTCAAACCAAATTACTTCACCTTCGTAAAAATATTTACAAGACCTTTAAAATCAAGTACTCTATACTTTTAAACCAAGTGCTTTTCTTTTAAAACAACATCAAGTATTCTTTTAAAACCCAAATAACTTACTATTTTCAAAACAAGTAACCTATACTTAAATCAAGTTACTTCTCCTTTTCCGAAATCAAGTCGTTTAGCTTTCAAAATCAAATCTTTCTTTTATCTTCATAAAGTCGTTATAACTAACTTCCCATAAAGCCATTATAACACTTTATGTTTTAAACAAACAAAATTCATTTCATACACGTACGTCTACCATACTATATAGTTCACAACAATCATGTTCAAGAGTATAGGAAGAATCACATACCTCTTCGGCAATCCACAAGCCAAGTCGATTATGCATGCGTAGAAGATCCATATAATATTCACAATACATCTATCAACTTCTAGTTCTCTTGTAGCATATTCTAAGTAAATGATTCCTTATTCTACGGAAAATTCGGCACCTCCCGCATGATCACATAAATAACCTCCACTAACAAGGCACGCTACCAAGCCAACAACTTGAGGGGATTACCGTCTAGCGGGCGTGTTCAATTAACTTCACAATAATACTACACAAGTCTCGTAAATATAGTCCAATGTAAATACGGTTCAAACCTTTATAATCATCCTTCGATATATCTTATACTCGATTCTAAACTACTCTGATATGTAATATCCAATTATAATAGGGGACACATATCATTACCTCGATAAGCCCAAAATTATCCAAGATTATATGTCGATCACGAGCAGCGTTTAGCTCCAAATCACGGCGCTCCAACCCGCTCCAAGCAACCCTTAGAAGTTTCTAAACAACCTCTTAACACTTCAACCAAGTATGAAGATTTTTCTAGGGTTTCGTTTTGCGACTATTGGAATAAAGTGGTATTTCCGGGCTCCTAGTATTGAAATAACTTTGGAATACTACTAGGGATACTAGGCTAAGGTATTTGGGATTATACTACAATACTTGAAGTAGTTTCTACACAAGTGGGGGGGTGGATGAAAGCAACTACAAAGGGAGGGGATATTTTAGCCTTGGAAAGTCTTTAAGAGTGGATGAAGAATAGTCTTGCACTAAGGAGGGTATTTATAGAGAATTCAAGGATCAAGATCTATGCAAGTGTGTGGTCAAGATTGGGCCATGTGTGTGTGGGTCCCACCACACCACATGTGAAATAAGCTCAGTGTGTGGCCATTTCGGCAAGCACATCCTCAGTCGGCCAAGGTGCCACGTGGGGTGACACGTGTCGCCCACTGCTAAATCAAAATATTTCGTCTTGAAAATATCCAAAATACCGAAAATCTCAAAAACAAAGTGGGCCCACAAAGCGTAAATTTCTCCGTGGGTCCCACGTGACCATTTCGAAAATAAAATCTCATAATTCTAATATAATCCAAGAAGCCCAAATACCAAATGCGGGAATCCAATTCCCGTCAACGAACCTTTTCCTTCACAAATCCGGAAACTTTTCGTCGAAAAATCACATCTTTCTTTCTTTCCAATATTCTGTCGTATTCTCAAATGCGTCGTCCTCATACATACCACGGAACTACGGGGTATAACATTTCCCGGCAGAAACATTCGTCGAATGTTCCTTCTAATCTCCAAACACTTGTAGCGGTATAATCTTCACTACAGCACTTACAAAACCGATCATGCCACCAATGGCCAGAATATAACATGCGCGCAAAACTCAAATCCCAGCCAACGAGGAATCACCTCTAACATCACGAAAAGATTCCACTCATGGTCTAAAGGATACTCCATTCGCATCTTCACTTCAAAAGAAATGATCACCAGTTCTCATAACACGTATTCGCTTCTTTACTCGTCGTCGTACCATTCTCGTACACGAACTCTCTCTACTACCGTACCACACTTGATCATCGCTTGGTTCCAAAACTTTGGAGTCACTACCTCGAAACTTGGTTATCTCGCTAACGATTTCCTCTAAGGCCGTCCGCGCCGCGATCTGATGCAGTCGAACACGTCCACGAACTCGTATAATGGTTACCTAAACTTGGGCCTAGCACCCTCGCGACCCTACCACTGGCGGGACCACCCGAACTGACCCCACCTAAACCGGGCTGCGGGTTGACGCGACGCGCCTCAACCGACCCGTTTATCGCGCTGACTCTTGTTCCCCGTCCGAACAATCTCACTAATCAAGTCACGAAAACCTAGTGGTCTTCTTAGCTCAAATACCCTCTTATAATTCACACCACTCAGGGACTTATCACACAATTATACCCCACGTATACTATGCACTCCGACAAAGGTCATTCGTAAACAAAATCTTTTACTCAAGACGGCCTCGCGTCTAAGGTCTCCACGTATAATATCCTAAGGCTACGATTTCCACCTTTGAACTTACCTCTTGACTAACCATGTTTTCTAAATCACACTTAACACAATGATATCTGTATAGCACTCCACACGTATTCACCATAACAACATAACCAAGTCTCTTAAGGGCTAAAGGTATCTCTGTAACTACTGCCTTACTTCATCTTAGTCGCTCTAATCATAACCACGCCTGCGCCTAACTATAGAAAGTGATGAACCAGCCACCGATCCCGAAGGCTGAGTCTCTACATCCGTGCTATCTCTGGTCGGATATGTTACACCCCGTAATTCAAGGACATGTTTAAGAGAATGTAAGTAAGGAACACAAGACTTGAAAAGGGTACTAAAGGAAGAATTGTTTTTAAAGCGGAAAATCTTCCGAACATCGGAAAGGAAAAATGTTCGTTGGTGAGAATTAGATTCTCAAAATGCATTATTTGAAGAGTATGGAACTTATTAGCATTATGGAAATTTATTTTTATGGATTTGGACACGTGGGGCCCACAGAAATTTTCGTTTGTGGGGCCCACGAGGGTTACAAAATTTTATGGACGAATGGGAGGGAGACACGTGGCACCCCCCCCCCCCCCAATGGTCTTGGACGAATTTATTGTAAGGGTAGTATGGTCATTGATCATGATAGAAGACTAAGTCTTGCAAGTAGAGCTTGACATTGTTGACTAAGTCGAGGGCGGCTTTACTTGATCTCTTCCTCCAAACTTAACAAGTGTTATAATCTAGACCCTCCAATGTATATTATATACACACTTTAGTGCAAGACAAGTCTTCACACTTAGAAAATTTTCAAGAAACTTTGAGCTTAGCCAGAATGCTCTGGGTTTGAGCTCCTCCACGAAAAATTTGTAGTTTGATCCATTAGCCACAGACTTTAACTTGAGGTCCCTAAGGGTATTTTAAGGATATCTCAATAGAAAGATTTGAAAAAGCGGCGTTTTCACGTTAGTCGCAAGGCGAAAACCTAAGGCATTTTCATAGGTTTTGATTGGAAATGGAAGAGAAGTTGGTTGTGAGCTTAAAGGCTTGAATAAGCGGATTGGGCGTAAAGGAAAGGAGCTAAGAATTGCTAAGGGCGACTTTGAATCTTGGAAATTTTAAGGGCTTGTATAGGTATAATTCTTGTCGTTTTAGTATTAAGATTTACTTATTGTTGTAGCTATGGATATTAGCAAGCATGAGATGTTTATATTATGAAGTTGATAAGTGTTAGGGATATTGGAACCCTAATCAGAAAACTAGCATGTTTAACCACTTAAGATTTCAATTGAGTTGATTATTAGTTTAAGTCGTCGCGTATGTTATATAAGGAAGGAATTATAGTTGTTGAAGTTGTTTATGACTATATTGTCACGACCGAACCGGGCGTGTTGGTGCCTACAGGGCACCAAAGTAGCCATCTGTCCAGTGTCGTGGAACATAAAACAAGACATGAAAATATTATGAAGTAAAGCGATGTCTGAGAAAACTTGCCTTTCGGCATATATATAAATCAATTAAATCGAGCGATTTACATCCAGCTTACAACTCTGCCCAGCGATACTCTGAGACCTCTAAGAGTGACATGACAACAATGGCGGGACGGGGACCCGCCATACCACGAATGTAGCACTGCTACGACGTGGGACTATACGGCGATAAGCCTCGAGAAGCGGAGCTTCCCAGCAATGACGTGACCACGAGCTAGGATCAACTCTTGGTGTACCTCGACTGCGGCATGAGCGGCCCGAAGGAGGTCGATGCAGCGGTACAGTATGTGGCCCGAAAATCGTAAATGAAATCATAGCGATCTATATAAAGCGGGAGACATGTATGATAACAAACTACGATTCCTGATAAATAGCGATCGTGTCAAGTCAGGGACTCACGCCCTCAAAGTTATCACTCAAATATAACAATGGGTCTCACGCCCACAACATCAATCATGCGTGGAATACCCCTCGCTGCCTTGGCGATCTATGATATGAAAGCACGAGGAATACATATGAACACGAGTCCACGTGTCATCATAAAACCGTCACGGGGTAAATGCGAAGGCATAGCCGACTACTAAAACCACGGTACAAGCAAGGTCATAAAGCGTATCATGAGACTGTATAGGCCGTCACATGATCAAAGGCGGCCACTCGCTGCGGTATCTAATGTGCGCGTCTAGCCACGGAACTTCCAGCGACTCGCGTAAGCCACTCAGATGGCCCGCGTGAGGTATTCCCGCGTCGAGGGTAGCTCTCCGGCGTCTGGACTCGCGATCGCGTAGCGCTGAACCGCGTGACCATAAAGGCGCGCTAACACGGAACTCTCGTAGCTCGCATAGGCCCCAGGACCGCGTGAGGTATTCTCGAATCATAGGTCACCTGGACACTTTGATCTACCGCGTCGGAGGCGGCTTAACCGGGATCAAGGTGAGTGATATAATACCAACATAACGGTTTATCGTTTAAACAACATAAGCACAATCAGAAACCCTTTACACAAACATCACAAGATACTAACACCGTGGCGTCCTAACGTGTTTATTTATCAACTCAACAAGAAAGTATTACAAGGCTATCACAAACCAACACAATCAAGTTATTCCACGAGGTACTTTCTACTATATGATTACGAAGATCGGGTTTTATCCCCAAAGTACTTCATACATATACATCTTTAAAAGATCGTTACTTTCACAAAAGTCACCTGATACGTAGTATAAAATAAGCGATTATCTTTTGAAGTAAATCAAAAACACTTCCCTTTGTAAAATCAAGTAACATTCTTTTCAAGCGTTCAAGTTTGCCTAATTTCAATTACTCAAGTTTCTCATTTTCGCAAGGTTTCGTAGTTCATAGTTTTAATCCTTTAAAACAATTTGAGAAACATATACCTTATGTGTGAGTAGGTTATTCTTGTTCATAACAATCTTATTACAGCAGCCATGATCTAGGAAATGTAATATCATTTTGTCTCCTCTTAGCTTATGCGGATGGAAGTTTCTTACGGTTTTAATAATACTTATTAGTCAAAACATTTCCCTTTATTAAGCTATTTGTGGTTTGTTCGATACTTATTCGACTTAGAAATCAGTAAAATATTATTCCTTTTAAAACCAAGTACTCATTACTCACGAATGAGGTTTCACACGAAATTCATATCAATTCATTTAAGTCAAGTCTCTTATCTTTTAAGATCAAGTCTCTTAACTTTTATAATCAATAAATCATTCATTTTATCTTTCTTAAGGCGTTATACCTAACTTCCCATAAAGCTAGTATAACTCTTATGTTTTCAAAACCAAGTGTTACTCTTCTTTCAAACACGATTCTTAATACTTTTGAAATACTTCAAAGTTCTTATCATTCGGGCTTAAGTCAAAAGACATTGCCACAACTACGTTCGATTAACGCAGCGTCGTCTACCGTACTATATATACTTCTTTAAAATATCATGCTCAGCGTATAGGAAGAATCACATACCTCGTGGCGATTATCGACTATTAGCAAATCGCTCCACGGCTATAACATTAGCTTTGGTCCGCTTCTCAAGTAGCACATGCTACTCGCGAACATTCAACATATACGAGTTATACAAGTCTATCAAAGTCTAGACTACTCGGTAGAATAAATCTAGATACAAGATCCTACGGAAAATCGGGCGACTTCCCTATCAGTCAAACTACACAAGTCTCATGTCTGATCTACGTAATTCTGATTCGATTCTCTTCTTTAGATTCAGGCTTAAGTCCAAAGACATTGCCGCAAAACTATGTTGATTACATATATAGTATACTTCAACTATATATTCCTACAACATGTATTTTCCAATTACAATAGGGGGACAAAATAATTACCTCGATAAGCCCATAATTATCCAAGTATAGATGTCGATCCTTAGCAACGCTTAGCTCCTACTACGGGTGCTCGACGCTCGAACAACCCAGAAGTTCTACGTAACTTCTTCTTAATACTCGACCAACTATGGAGATTTTCCTTAGGGTTTCGGTTTGAAAAGGACATTTAGGTAGTATTTAGGGCTCTACGTATAGAGGTATCTTTGGAATACTACAAGGTATCTGACTAAGGTAATTTTGGGTATATGATAATACTTTGAGTATTTCTACAGAGGGGTATTTATACGAGACAACACCACGAGGGGGTGTATACCCACCCGACCAGCTGGGGTACTCTCGGCGAGGGAGGGTTCTCGGCGAGGGGCCTCGCCAAGGGGAGGGACGAAAACACTTCTGAGAGGGGAGGATTTTAGACTTAGGAAATTATTTTGGATGAAGAAGTCTTGAGGGAAGGGTATTTATAGGCCAGCAAAGGCCAACCAATGGCCAAGATCTAGCCAAGTGCTATGCAAGTGTAGGGCCAAGATGTGCCCAAGTGCCCCTAGTCCTACTCATCAAAAACCCTGCAAATATCTACACAAATATCTACCATCAACTTGCCCTTGATCGGCCCTAAGCGCCTTAAGTCCGCTGATGAGAGGGTGTCAAGTGTTGCCTCTCGTTGGTCCAAAACATTTCGTCTCTCGGAAAAACCCGCAAAAATAAGAAAAGACATAGCGGAATTTTCCTCATAAGTTATGTAAAGCGTTTAGTCAACGACTCTAGCAGGGTGTTGTGCACAAAGATAATTCGGCGAAGCCACACAGGGGGTGACACGTGTCGCCCTCTATTTGTCCAAAATAATTCATCTTAGAAAAAATCCATAATGGCCAAAATCTCAAAATCAAAGCGGGCCAAAAGCAGTAAATTTCTCGTGGGCCCACGTGACCATTTAGAAAATAAAATCTCAAAATTCTAATATAATTTAAGAAGCCCATATTCCAAATCGAGAATCCAATTCCATCAACGAACATTTTCTTTACAAAACCGGAAACTCTTTCAGTGGAAAAATCACCTCTTTCTTCCTTTCGATTTTTTGTCGTGCTCCAAATGCGTGCGTCCTCGCATACATACCACGGAACTACGGGTATAACATTCTTCCCCAGAAACATTCGTCGAATGTTCCTTTTAAGTCTCGACCAAGCGTGCGCGGTATAGTCTTCACTACTATACTTACGAAACAAACTGCCATGCACGGCCACGAAACACCAGCAAATACCTCCGTCAAGTCACGAGGAAACACCTCTAACATCACAAAAGACCTTGCAGGGTCTAAAATATACCTCCTTCACACCTTAACTTCTTACAAAGGAATGATCGCATCTATGCTCGCCATACATGCTCGCTTCAACTTACGTGCGTACCGCAGCATGCTCGAACTCTTTCATAACCTACCACATTTACGTTGAACAAGTATAAACCAACTATCTGAATCGCCAACATCGAACCAATCGGCCGGCAACTTACACTTCCGCCTACAAGGCTTCAAGGCGATATCAGAACTTGAAATGGTAGCTTAAACACTCCTCCACAGAGACAACAATCCTCGCGGCTACCGCGAAATCAAAACAACGGCGAGGGCGAGTGCGCTCGAGACTCACTTTGAGTTCCTAACTCTGCTGGTAAAACTTCGAAAACGAAATAGCCACCACGGGCTTCAGCATGCGCCATAAGGTGAAAGTAGGCATCCGTGCAGCCTTACAACCTTTACGATTTACCAACGCGGTAGAGTGCGGTCTGGACCGAAGAACACGATGGGCTGCCCCATCGGCCCGACTGCGGTTGAGCGCACCCACGAACTCGTCTGTTGGTTAACCAAACACTGGGCCTAACACCCTCGCTGACCCTATCGCAAGGCGGGACCACCAAACTGACCAGCCCACCATACGGGCGCGGGTTGACCCGCGGCGTGGCCTCGCCCCAGGCAGCGCATGAAACACTAGCTCCCGATCAGGAAAACTCTCGCTAATCACGTTACGAAAAACCAGCGGTCTTCTTAGCTCGACTACCTCTTTCATTTCACACTACTCGGGGACTTATTATACAAACATAGCTCACGTGCTATGCACTCAGATAAGATCAAACATAACAATACATCTTTACGAGATGGCCTTACCTCTAAGGTCTCTACGTATAAGGCTACATGGTTCACACTTTCTCTATCCCCAAATCTTACTCGGTTAACTAACCATGATATCTAATCACGATTAACACCTTGCTATCGAACATAGCACTTATGATATACTCGTCTTATCACACATCGATCTCAGAGGGTTAAGGATATACCTTTTCTCTTTGCTTTCCCGAGTCGTTCTAATAAAACACGCCGTGAGCGCATAGCTAGGGAAGGTAACGAACTACCCACCGATCACGAAGGTGAGTCCTCCTACTTGCATCCCTCTACTATGACACGCTTTCGACACACGGCGGCGCAGTGCAACAAGTATCGACAAAAAGCGACATTCCCGGGATGATGTGCATCGCACCGTGAACGGAAGCCACGGAGCTCGACAAACTCCGCCTACGAGCGTCACGAACCACAGCGGAGGACCTCTCTGCACTGGTGGATGTGCATAGTCAATCTGCTGGTGAGGTGATTCGCCTCGAAAGTTACTAAAGGACCTTGCTGTTCTGGCCCTCTTCTGCTGTCCTTGGTTAACCCGTCGATCTCTACGTTTCTTGGCCTGCTGCGCATAAGCCCGTACACAGGCCATGCTCAAGCCTAACTGAAGAATTACTCTTGCACAACCCTCTCTTAGATAGTCATCAAGACTCGCGGTACATCGGTACTCTCTAGTAGCCAAATCCATAGCTAATGCGAATTCGCCTCGCGCAATCTATATTACGTCCCCGTCGTGGGCGAAGGTTCAAATGTCATGGCCGCAGTAGGAACTTCCGCCGCCGTGCTAAACTCTGCTGGGGCTGGTGACGTAGCATAACTCCCCGAATGAAATACCACCCCAGGTGATGATTGGGCCTGTGCCCTCGTAACCCTCTGAACTCTGCTCGCGACTCCGGTGCCTAGCCCTCACAGGCCCGGGTTGCCTGCGCGGAGGCATAGCGGTAAGGAAAAAATTACGTTAGAGGTCCGACTTATAACACGGCTCTAAGCACGATCTCGAGTGAGAAGAATGGAAACCAATCCTAAATATCCTATAGCCTCACGATTATTGGTGTGGTGCGCGACTGCGATAATCAAGACTACTAGATACGGTCTGTAGACACTTTCCAGAGGATTAAGCGCTCGATACCACTTTTGTCACGACCGAACGGGCGTGGTAGTGCCTACGGGCACCCAGTAGCCATACATCGAGTGTCGGTGGAACATAAAACAAGACATGAAAATATTATGAAGTAAGCGATGATGTCGAAAACTTGTCTTTCGGCATATATATAAATCAATTAAATCGACGATTACATCCCACTTACAACTACGCCTGGCGATACTCTGAGACCTGAGAGTGACATGACAACAATGGCGAGGCGGGGCCGCCATACCACGAATGTAGCACCTACTACGACGGGGACTATACCACGATAAGCCTCCGAGAAGCGGAGCTTCCCAAGCTGACGTGACCACGAGAGCTAGGATCAACGGCCCGGTGTACCTCGACTGCGGCATGAGCGGCCCGCGAAGGAGGTCGATCTAGCGGTACAGTATGTGGCGAAAATCGTAAATGAAATCATAGTCGTCTATATAAAGCGGGAGACATGTATGATAACCAAACTACGATTCCTGATAAATAGCGATCATGTCAAGTCGACTCGCGCCTCAAAGTTATCACTCAAATATAACAATGGGTCTCGCCCACAACATCAATCATGCTCGTGGAATACCTTCCACCGGCCATTGTCTATGATATGAAAGCACCAGGAATACGCATGAACACGGGTCCCACTGTGTCATCATAAAACCGTCTGGGGTAAATGCGAAGGCATAGCCGACTACTAAAACCAGCGATAAGAAAGGTCATAAAGCGTATCATGAGACTGTCTGAACCGTCACATGATCAAAGGCGGCCACTTCGCGCGATATCTAATGTGCGCGTCTAGCCTGGAACTTCCACGACTCGCGTAAGCCACTCCGATGGCCCGCATGAGGTATTCCGCGTCGAGGTAGCTGCTCTCCCGGCGGCGTCACGGACTTGCGATCCGCGTAGCCACGTAGACCGCATGACCATAAAGGCCGCTAACACCGGAACTCTCGTAGCTCGCATAGGCCCCGAGGACCGCGTGAGGTATTCTCGAATCATAGGTCACCTGGACACTTTGAGTCTACCGCGTCGGAGGCGGCAACCGGGATCAAGGTGAGTGATATAATACCAACATAACGGTTTATCGTTTAAACAACATAAGCACAATCAAGGAAACCCCTTTACACAAACATCACAAGATACTAACACACGTAGCATCCTAACATGTTTATTTATCAACTCAACAAGAAAGTATTACAAGGCTATCACAAACCAACACAATCAAGTTATTCACGCGAGGTACTTTCTACTATATGATTACGAGATTGGGTTTTTATCCCCAAAGTACTTAATACGTATACATCTTTAAAAGATCGTTACTTTCACAAAAGTCACCTGATACGTAGTATAAAATAAAGCGATTATCTTTTGAAGTAAATCAAAAACACTTCCCTTTGTAAAATCAAGTAACATTCTTTTTCAAGCGTTCAAGTTTGCCTAATTTCAATTACTCGAGTTTCTCATTTCGCATGGTTTCGTAGTTCGTAGTTTTAATCCTTTAAAACAATTTGAGAAACATATACCTTATGTGTGAGTAGGTTATTCTTGTTCATAACAATCTTATTACAATGACCATGATCTAGGAAATGTAATATCATTTTGTCTCTCTTAGCTTACATGCGGATGGAAGTTTCTCTTGGTTTTAATAATACTTATTAGTCAAAACATTTCCCTTTATTAGCGCTAGCGTGGTTTGTTCGATACTTATTCGACTTCCAAATCGAGAAAACATTATTCCTTTTAAAACCAAGTACTCATTACTCACGAATGAGGTTTCACACGAAAATCATATCAATTCATTTAAGTCAAGTCTCTTATCTTTTAAGATCAAGTCTCTTAACTTTTATAATCAATAAATCATTCATTTTATCTTTCTTAAGGCGTTATACCTAACTTCCCATAAATCTAGTATAACTCTTATGTTTTCAAAACCAAGTGTTACTCTTCTTTCAAAAGCAGTTCTTAATACTTTTGAAATACTTCAAAGTTCTTATCATTCGAGCTTAAGTCAAAAGACATTCTTGGTACAACTACGTTCGATTAACACGCGTCGTCTACGTACTATATATACTTCTTTAAAATATCATGCTCAGCGTATAGGAAGAATCACATACCTCGTGGCGATTATCGACTATTAGCAAATCGCTCACGGCTATAACGCTTTGGTCCACTTCTCAAGTAGCACGTCTTGCTCATGAACATTCAACCTATACAGGTTATACAAGTGTATCAAAGTCTAGACTACTCGGTAGAATAAATCTAGATACAAGATGCTACGGAAAATCGGGCGACTTCCTATCCAGTCAAACTACACAAGTCTCTTGTAATGTCTGATCCTACGTAATTCTGATTCGATTCTCTTCTTTAGATTGAGCTTAAGTCCAAAGACATTGCATGAAAACTATGTTGATTACATATATAGTATACTTCAACTATATATTACTACAACATGTATTTTCCAATTATGATAGGGACAAGATAATTACCTCGATAAGCCCATAATTATCCAAGTATAGATGTCGATCCTTAGCAATGCTTAGCTCCTACTCGGGTGCTCGACGCTCCAAACAACCCAGAAGTTCTACGCAACTTCTTCTTAATACTCCGACCAACTATGGAGATTTTCCTTAGGGTTTCGGTTTGAGACAAAGGACATTTAGGTAGTATTTAGGGCTCTACGTATAGAGGTATCTTTGGAATACTACAAGGTATCTGGCTAAGGTAATTTTGGGTATAACAACAATACTTTCGAGTATTTCTACCAAGAGGGGTATTTATCACGAGACAACACCACAAGGGGCGGTGTATACCCTCGGCCAACCATTAGGGGAGGGGGTACTCTCGGCCAAGGGGAGGGTTCTCGTCCAAGGGCCTCGCGAGGGGAGGGGCGAGAACACTACAAGAGAGGGGAGGATTTTAGACTTAGGAAATTATTTTGGATGAAGAAGTCTTCAAAGGGAGGGTATTTATAGGCCAGCAAAGGCGACCAATGGCCAATCTAGCCAAGTGCTATGCAAGTGTAGGGCCAAGATGTGCCCAAGTGCCCCTAGTCCCTACTCCTTAAAACCTCACAAATATCTACACAAATATCTACCATCAACTTGCCCTTGATCGGCCTAGCGCCCTTAGAATCCACCAATGAGAGGGTGCCAAGTGTTGCCCTCTCGTTGGTCCAAAACATTTCGTCTCTCGGAAAAACCCGCAAAAATAAGAAAAGACATAGCCGGAATTTTCCCCTCGCAAGTTATGTAAAACGTTTCGTCGAAAAACGACTCTGCAGGGTGTTGTGCACAAAGATAATTCGCCAAGCCACCCAGGGGGTGACACGTGTCGCCCTCTATTTGTCCAAAATAATTCATCTTCGAAAAAATCCATAATGGCCAAAATCTCAAAATCAAGCGGGCCCACAAAGCAGTAAATTTCTCGTGGGCCCAGCGTGACCATTTCAGAAAATAAAATCTCAAAATTCTAATATAATTTAAGAAGCCCATATTCCAAATCTGGGAATCCAATTCCCATCAACGAACATTTTCTTTACAAAACCGGAAACTCTTTCCGTGGAAAAATCCTCTTTCTTCCTTTCCAATTTTTCTGTCGTGCTCTCGTACGTACGTCCTCGCATACATACCCTGGAACTACGGGGTATAACATATATAACATGTTAGACCTAAGAATTTGGATTAAAAGAATTGGAAAAGACTTTGAGTTGTTGTTCATGTTAGCCGAGAATGGCTTTAATTATGGAACTAGTTTCGTATTAATTTGTGGGGCAGAATTTTACACGTCCTGTTAAGGCGTGTAATCCCCTTTGGTTAGCTGAATTGTTGGGCCTTAAATGTGGCGTGTTTGGTTATTGTATTCGTCCTTGAAAAAGGTGGCAAAGTTTGTAGAAACAAAGGAAGTCTTTGTCAGATTTTAGTAGAATTTAGTGACTTTGCACTTAGAATATTCTACGTTCGAAGCTAGAGGTTAATGGACGTATTATGGCCATTTTAGGTTGAAGTACTAAGTATAGCAGATTCTACTTGAAGGATGGAATAGCTATCAAGGTTGAAGTACTTCGGAGCATTTTGCTATTTGTCGATAATCGTCGCGAGGTATGTGAACCTCTTCCTTCTTTTGACATGATTCTATGTATGGAATATACATGTGGTATTATTTCATGATTCCTTCTACTCTTAGAAGTTAGGAGGTATGTATGTTGATTTACTCTACGTAAGGGTTATGTCTAAGTTATCCTAAGTTCTTACCAAGTCTTATGGGGGATGTTGGTAAGAGTCGTTAGGAGGTATTTTGGAGCCAAGTTGACTTGGCTAAGTTCTGACACAAATGAGAATAAGTATCGAACAAGCCCTTTGCGGCGTTAATAAAGGAAAATGTAATGACAATCAATTATGTTAAAATGAGTAGAATTCTCCATCTGCATAGAAACTAAGATAAGACAAAATTGTATTACATTTTCTAGATCATAGCTACTTGAATAAGATCGTTATAAATAAGTATAACTTATTCACAACGCACCAAAGTGTATGTTACTTAACTTATAAGAATTTACGTATGAAGTTTTAAGACTATGGATCTCAAATTCTTAAAAGTTAAGAGACTTTATTTTTCAAGTTATAGGACTTGATTCTTAAAGGAAGAATGAATTGATTTACAAGTATAGAATACTTGATTTGGAAAGACTTGATTTCTAAAGTTAAGAAACTTGTATTCTTAAAAGTTAAGAGACTTGATGTCACGACCCGTATCCGGGCGTGTTGGTGCCTTACCCGGGCACCCAAGTAGTCATACATCAGAGTAATCAGCGGAATATAAAAACAAGACATGAAACAATTATAGAATGAGAACAGTTTATCCATGAAGATATCGCCTTGCGGCATGTATATATAATAAAACTTGAGCGATTCATCCCGTTTACAAACACGCCCAGCGGTACTAGACCTGCAGGAATGTAACAACAACTATGACGACGGGGCCGCCATACCACGAATGTACAAGAACCTACAACTCGAGGAAACATACCAAAAGATAAGCCTCGGAGAAGCGGAGCTTCCGTCTGAATTGTGATCATGGCGAGGATCAACAATCGGTGTACCTCTACTGCGGCATGAACGAACCCCGAAGGAGGTCGATAACGGTACCAAGTATGTGGCGAAAAATGCATGGCGAAATCATAACGATCTAAAATAAAGCAGAGACATGTATGATAGCGAACTACGATTCACAACATAAAAACGATCGTGTCAAGTCGGGGACTCACGCCTCAAAGTCATCCCATGCGTACGTGGAACTCCTTCCGCTGTCGGCGATCTAGGTATAAATCGTGTGATCGTATAACATGTCGCGGCCCATCCCATGGGACTCGAGGTGGAATCGTGTGGAATACATGTCTCGGCCCATCTCGTGGGACTCGATAGGAATCGTACATGTCTCGGCCCATCTCATGGGACTCGATAGGAATCGTACATTTCTCGTCCCATCTCATGGGACTCGATAGGAATCGTACATGTCTCGGCCCATCTCATGGGACTCGATAGGAATCGTACTTGTATGGCCCATCTCATGGGACGCGATCGGAATCGTACATGTCTCGGCCCGTCGTGGGACTCGATAGGAATCGTACATGTCTCGGCCCATCTCATGGGACTCGATAGAAATCGTATGGAATACATTCCCGGTTCATCCCATGAACGCGGTATAGAATTGACCATAACATTTAAATGCTCTTTTAAGACAGATTAAGATAATACCATGCTTTCCTTTTAAATCAACTAAGGCGATATTATGCCCTCCTTTTTAAACCAAAACACTTTCCTTTTTAAAATCAAGTAATAACATTCTTTTCCAAAAGTTCAAGTTGCCTAATTTCAGATACTCAAGTCTTTTATTTTCGAAAGATTTTGTCACGACCGAACCGGGCCGTGGTAGTGCCTTACCCCGGCACCCAGTAGCCATACATCAGTAATCGTGGAATATAAAACAAGACATGAATAAAGCGAAGTGTAAAGCAGTTATCGAGAAAAGTTGCCTTTCGGCATATATATAAATAACCACTTTTTCAACATGAGCAGTTTAATCCTTTTACAAACCACTGCCTACAGTACTCTGAGACCTCAGAAATGATCGACAACAATGGCGGGACGGGGCCGCCATACCACGAATGTAAACACCTACAACAACAGGGACTATACGGCTGATAAGCCTCCGAGAAGCGGAGCTTTCCCAGCTGGCTGACCACTAGAGCGAGGATCAATGGCGGTGTACCTTTACTGCGGCATGAACGCGGCCCGAAAGTCGGTCAACAGTGCAGAGTATGTGGCTGAATATAAATCGTAAATGAAATCATAGTAGTCTATACAAGCGGGAGACATGTATGATAACCAAACTACGATTCACGATAAATAGCGGTCATGTCAAGTCGGGGACTCACGCCTCAGTCATCACTCGTGCGTGGAATAGCTTCCTCACTGCCGGCGGTTTATGATATACAAGCACCAAGGAATACATGAACATCGGGTCCACTGTGTCCTAATAAAACGATGCGAGGGTAAATCGAAGGCATAGCCGACTACTAACACCAGCACCAACAAGGTCGTCATGCGTGTCATGATATCTGTCTGGCGTCACATGATAAAGCGGTCACTGCGCCATGATATCAAATGTGCGCGTCTAGCCACGGAACTCTCCGACTCCGCATAGGCCGGATCGAGATAGGCGCATGAGGTATAACCCGCGTCGAGGGTAGCTACTCCGGCGTCGATCACGGACTCGCGATCGCGTAGCCTGAGGACCGCGTGACCACAAGGCCGCACACTAACACTGGAGCTCCGTAGCTGCGCATGGATCCCCGGACCCGCATGAGGTATTCTCGAATCATGGTCCTGCACCGCTGAGTCTACCCGCGTGGAGGCGACAACCTCGGACCTGAGTCAAGGTGAGTGGTATAATACCAACATAACGGTGATAGTCAAACAACTTTAAGCGCGATCGAGGAACACCCTTTACACTAACATCACAAGATACTAACACACGTAGCATCCTAACATGTTTACTTTATCAAATCAACAAGAAAGTATTACAAGGCTATCACAAACCAATACAATCAAGTTATTCACACAAGGTACTTTCTACTAACAAGTTCGGGTATCTATCCCCAAAGTACTTCACACATTAAATCTTTAAAAGATCTGTTTCTTTCACATAAGTCACACAATACCCGTAGTATTAAAATAGAGTGACTATCTTTTTAAGTAAACCAAAACACTTCCTTTTGTAAAATCAAGTACTCATTACTCACGAATGAGGTTTCACAGAAAATTCGTATTAATTTATTTAAGTCAAGTCTCTTATCTTTTAAGATCAAGTCTCTTAACTTCTAAAATTAATAAACCATTCTTTTAAAATATCATGCTCAAGAGGATAGGAAGAATCACATACTTCGCGACGATTATCGACAATTAGCAAAAAGCTCCATAGTACTATACTCCTGCTAGCCTTTTCCACCCTTCAAGTAGAATACGCTACTCGTAGTACTTCAACCTCGAATCAATTCTCTTAATATCTGCTCGCTGGAGTCGTTTCTTTGCAACAATTTGCCTACGGTTTCTGCTTCCAAAAACCTACTGGCCAATTCTCTTTTTCCCAAAATGAAACCAAAGTTTCAAAATGTTTGTTGAAATGTTGCTTCTTCTATGTCAACGAATTAAGAATCAATTCCCAAGCCTATACAAATAGCACCCCACCCTTAATGACTACTTCTCTTCTCTAAGTGGAAGTATTATCGTGTGTAGAATATTTTGGTTGTTCATGTAATTTTACCAAAGTAGTTCAATGCTATAAGAATGTTTTTAGCATCCTCGATTCAATTTCATGGATATAAAATGGTTTACGCATTTGTAAGAGTTTATGCTTAGCCAAACATGAAATTGATACGTTTTTGACAAGAGAATTACTATGCTAAATGAAATCTCATATGACCTGCTTACTTATTTGATTGTGGAGCCTACATAATCATCATTTGATTTAAGAAAAGCCTTGGCTATAAGAAGCTACGTATACATACACATGTAAGAGTCACATATTTGTAAATTCTAGTAGTGCCGTATGTGTACTCCTCAAATTAATTCTCAACGCTAAAGTTGTTGCTCACGTCTTGTTCTCGATTTGATTCCCAAAGTTGAAATTGCTACCAACGTTTCTTATCTCAAAATGAATCTCAAAAGTTGAAACTTTTCATCCTATAATCTTTTTTATTATCAAATATATCTAATAACATAAAATATGGTTATCTTGTAACCACAAATTTAACCTTCTCATAGTATATGTATACACGTGTAGGACTACTAGACCAAGGGTTTGGTCTAACTTAATTGATTGGACCCCACCTAAATAGTAAAACAACTAACATATTTATAAAGCGGTCAAAAGTTGTGGACATAATGGACATATAGACCTTATCATTACCTCATACGTGAAATGGTACTAATATATAACTTAGCTATTAGGAAACATCCTCGATATCAAGCGTACACACATTCCTCTAAAGTTGTCCCCCCCCTCCATTAATCAATCTCCGCAATAATCAATTATACCCTCAATTAATTCTAGATCTCATTTTATTTAAATCCTAAAAATTCATAAAACATTCGTATACTCGATGTCATAATTCTATTAAAATCCAAGAAGTCCAAATACCAAATCTGGGAATCTAATTCTCATTAACGAACCTTTTTCCTTCACAAAATCCGGAAACTTTTCCGTCGAAAAATCACATCTTTCCTCCTTTCCAATATTAATGTCGTATTCTTGTACGTACGTCCTCACATTCATACCCTGGAACTACGGGGTGTATCATTCTTCCCCCCTTAGAAACATTCGTCCCGAATGTTCCTTCTAAGTCTCCAAACATACATGCGTGGTATAGTCTTGCTACCGTACTTACAAAACCAATTATGCCACACATGGCCATAATATAATACATGCGCCAAACTCAAACCCAAGACAACGAGAATCACTTCCATCACTACAAAAGCTCCGCTGAGGCTAAAAGATACTCCGCCGCCTTTTCTTTACAAAGCGAAATGATCACTTCTATGTTCTTAACACATGCTCGCCTCTTCCCTTACTCGTCATTGCCGCTTCGTACACTCGAACTCTTCCTCATAACTTACCACATTCACATTCTTTGGTTTCCAAAACTCGGGTTACTACCTCCACTTGGTTATCATTATCGAGAACACTCTGGATGAGTCTCAGATACTCTTCGAACATAGCAACGTGAAAGACCGGATGCACTGCCTCCCACGTCGGATGTCAATGCTAACTATAGGCAACCTGGCCTATTCTTCACATGACCTGAAAAGGCTCAAAGTAACTCGGGCTAAGTTTCCTCTGTTTTCCCAACACTCGTCACACTTTTCGGTGGTACCTTGAAGACCAGTCAACTGAACTCCAGCGTCGTCATGATTATCCGCACGACTTACGTTGACTACGGTATCGATAACCTCTTACGGATAAGCTTCACGCTATCCACGTCTGCGAACAAGTATGAACCAACTATCTCGAACCTTGCCTACATCGAATCAATCGGCCGACAACTTACACTTCCGCCTACAAGGCCGTAAGGCGATATCTGAATACTGAAATGGTAGCTATAAAACACTCCCTCAACAAGAGGCAACCATCCTCACAGCTACCCCTGAAATCCAAACAACGGCGGGCGAATGCGTCTTGAGACTGCGAGTTCCTAACCTGCTGGTAAAACTTCCAGAAAAAGAAATAGCCACAACCTGGGCTTCACTGTCTGTCATAAGGTGAAAGTAGGCACCTCGTGCAACCTTACAACCTTCCTGACATAACATCTCGCATAACCCTCTGCCGAGTAAACGGTCCTGAGTGAAAGATAAGATGGGCTGACCTCATCGGCCCGACCTCTTGGTCGAGCAACACGCGAACTCGTCTTTGGTTAACTAAACTTGGGTCTAACACCCTCGTGACTTATCACAAAGCGGGACCACCACAACCGGCCCGCAATCACAGTCGCGGGTTGACCCGCTGTAGCCTCAACCAACCCACTTTCGCGCAAAACACTTGCTCCCCGATCCGGAACAATCTCACTAATCAAGTTACGAAAACCTAGCGGTCTTCTTAGCTCAACTACCCTCCTTCATTTCATACCACTCAGGGACTTATCACACAAACATATCTCATGTGTACTATGCACTCCGATAAGGGTCAAACATAAAAAATATAAACCTTTTACTCGAGATGGCCTTACCTCTAAGGTCTCCATGTATAAAACTCTAAGGCTCACACTTTCTCTATCCCCCAATCTTACCCGGTTAACTAACCATGATTTCTAATCATAATTAACACTATGTTATCTGAACATAACACTTAAGATATACTCATCTTATCACACATACTAATCTCTAGAGGGTTAAGGATACACCTGTATCTACTGTTTCACTACCCTCTGTCGTCCTAATCAATCACGCCTGTTGGCGCAAGCAAAACAAGCATCGAAGAAATGCGACACTCTCCACAATGACACTTACCATAACGGCCACACCGAGGTGGGGGCGGCCTCCTCTGGCTAGCACCCCTTCCTCTCCGAACCACTGAATCTGCAACTGATCTGGTAGGCTGAGTCCTCTTACTTGCATCCTTCCTACTAGGACATCCTTTCGACACATGGCCCTGACGGCCGCAGGTAAAACAAGTACCACAAAAAGACGATATTCCCCGGGATGACGCCTGTCACTGCGTGAACACCGGAAAAAAAAGCCGAACGGTGGCTAGAACCTATGTATGTTGTGAACTAGAAGCCACGAGTTACGACCAACTCGGCGTACCTCGAGCGTCACGAACCTCGTGGAGGACCACTGCGCCTTGGCGGAGGTGCATATCCAGTCTGCTGGTGAGGCGACTCGCCTCGAAGGTTACCAAAGGACCCTGCCGATCTGGCCCTCTTCTGCTGATCTTGGTTAGCCCGTCGATCCTTACGTTTCTCGGCCTGCTACGCATAAGCTGTCTGCGCATGCTGCCAAGCTCGATGAAGAGCTACTCTTCCACAACCCTCTCTTAGATATTTATCAAGGCCTGCGTTAAATCGGTATATCACATACCCTCTGGTAGTTAAATCCCTAGCTAGTAACAGGGTCGTCTCTTTGCAATCTATTCTCTGTTCGGTCGTGGCCGTGAAGGCGTAAATGTCATGGCGCGATGGAGCTGCTTGCGCCGTGCTAAACTCTGTTGGGGCTAGCGACGTGCGAACTCCCGAAAGAAGCACCAGCCCGGTGATGATTGGGCACGTGCCTCGTAATCCTGCGTACTCTACTCGCGACTCGCCTTGCGCCTTGCCATCTGGGCGGGTTGCCTTACGCGGAGGCATAGCGGTGAGAAAGAAATACGTTAGAGAGTTCAACTTATAACACGGCTCTAAGCACGATCTCGGAGTGAGAAGAATGGAAACCAATCCTAAATATCCTGCGACCTCACGATTATAGGTGTGGTGCGCACAACCGATAATCAAGACTACTAGATACGATGCGTGTAACACTTTCCGAGGATTAAGCGCTCGATACCACTTTTGTCACGACCGAACCGGGCCGTGTTGGTGCCTACCGGGCACAAGTAGCCATACATCGAGTAATCGGAATATAAAACAAGACATGAATAAGCGAAGTGTAAAGCAGTTATCTGAGAAAAGTTGCCTTTCGGCATATATATAAATAACCACTTTTTCAACATGAGCGGTTTAATCCTTTTTACAAACCACTGCAGCGATTACTCAGACCTTAAGAAATGATCGACAACAATGGCGGGACGGGGCCGCCATACCACGAATGTAAACACCTACAACAACGGGGACTATACGTGATAAGCCTCGAGAAGCGGAGCTTTCCCAATGACTGTGACCCTAAGAGCGAGGATCGATGGCGGTGTACCTTTACTGCGGCATGAACGGCCCCGAAGGAGGTCGATCTGACAGTGCGAGTATGTGAAACCGAATATAAATCGTAAATGAAATCATAGTAGTCTATACAAAGCGGGAGACATGTATGATAACGAACTACGATTCGCGATAAATAGCGATCATGTCAAGTCGGGGACTCGCGCCTCAGTCATCACTCGTGCGTGGAATACCTTCCTCACTGCCGCGGTTTATGATATACAAGCACGAGGAATACACATGAACATCGGGTCCCACTGTGTCCTAATAAAGCGATGCGAGGGTAAATCTGAAGGCATAGCCGACTACTAACACCAGCGATGCAACAAGGTCATAAGCTGTTCATGATATCTGTCTGGCCGTCACATGATAAAAGGCGGTCACTCGCCGCGATATCAAATGTGCGCGTCTAGCCACGGAACTCTCCGCGACTCGCGTAGGCGGTCGAGATAGGCCCGCGTGAGGTATAACCCGCGCATCGGTAGCTACTCCCGGCGTCGTCTGGACTCGCGATCGCGTAGCGCAAGGACCGCATGACCACGAGAGCCGCGCTAACACGGAGCTCCGTAGCTCGCATGGATCCACGGACCCGCGTGAGGTATTCTCGAATCATGGTCCTGGACCGCTGAGTCTACCCGCGTCGGAGGCGGCAACCTCGGACACAAGTCAAGGTGAGTGGTATAATACCAACATAACGGTGATAGTCAAACAACTTTAAAGCGCAATCGAGGAACACCCCTTTACACTAACGTCACAAGATACTAACACACGTAGCATCCTAACATGTTTACTTTATCAAATCAACAAGAAAGTATTACAAGGCTATCACAAACCAATACAATCAAGTTATTCACACAAGGTACTTTCTACTAACAAGTTCGGGTATCTATCCCCAAAGTACTTCACACATTAAATCTTTAAAAGATCTGTTTCTTTCACATAAGTCACCTGATACCCGTAGTATTAAAATAGAGTGACTATCTTTTAAATAAACCAAAACACTTCCTTTTGTAAAATCAAGTACTCATTACTCACGAATGAGGTTTCACAGAAAATTCGTATTAATTTATTTAAGTCAAGTCTCTTATCTTTTAAGATCAAGTCTCTTAACTTCTAAAATTAATAAACCATTCTTTTAAAATATCATGCTCAAGAGGATAGGAAGAATCACATACTTCGCGACGATTATCGACAATTAGCAAAAAGCTCCATAGTACTATACTCCTGCTAGCCTTTTCCACCCTTCAAGTAGAATACGCTACTCGTAGTACTTCAACCTCGAATCAATTCTCTTAATATCTGCTCGCTGGAGTCGTTTCTTTGCAACAATTTGCCTACGGTTTCTGCTTCCAAAAACCTACTGGCCAATTCTCTTTTTCCCAAAATGAAACCAAAGTTTCAAAATGTTTGTTGAAATGTTGCTTCTTCTATGTCAACGAATTAAGAATCAATTCCCAAGCCTATACAAATAGCACCCCACCCTTAATGACTACTTCTCTTCTCTAAGTGGAAGTATTATCGTGTGTAGAATATTTTGGTTGTTCATGTAATTTTACCAAAGTAGTTCAATGCTATAAGAATGTTTTTAGCATCCTCGATTCAATTTCATGGATATAAAATGGTTTGCATTTGTAAGAGTTTATGCTTAGCCAAACATGAAATTTGATGCGTTTTTGACAAGAGAAATTACTATGCTAAATGAAATCTCATATGACCTGCTTACTTATTTGATTGTGGAGCCTACATAATCATCATTTGATTTAAGAAAAGCCTTGGCTATAAGAAGCTACGTATACATACACATGTAAGAGTCACATATTTGTAAATTCTAGTAGTGCCATGTGTACTCCTCAAATTAATTCTCAACGCTAAAGTTGTTGCTCACGTCTTGTTCTCCAATTTGATTCCCAAAGTTGAAATTGCTACCAACGTTTCTTATCTCAAAAATGAATCTCAAAAGTTCAGAAACTTTTCATCCTATAATCTTTTTTTTTATCAAATATATCTAATAACATAAAATATGGTTATCTTGTAACCACAAATTTCAGCCTTCTCATAGTATATGTATACACGTGTAGGACTACTAGACCAAGGGTTTGGTCTAACTTAATTGATTGGACCCCACCTAAATAGTAAAACAACTAACATATTTATAAACTGGTCAAAAGTTGTGGACATAATGGACATATAGACCTTATCATTACCTCCTCTGAAATGGTACTAATATATAACTTAGCTATTAGGAAACATCCTCAATATCAAGCGTACACATGCCTCTAAAGTTGTCCCCTCCATTAATCAATCTCATAATAATCAATTATACCCTCAATTACTTCTAGATCTCATTTTAATTAAATCCTAAAAATTCATAAAACATTCGTATACTCGATGTCATAATTCTATTAAAATCCAAGAAGTCCAAATACCAAATCTGGGAATCTAATTCCCGTTAACGAACCTTTTTCCTTCACAAAATCAGGAATCTTTTAAGTGAAAAATCACATCTTTCTTCCTTTCCAATATTAATGTCGTATTCTTGTACATACGTCCTCACATTCATACCCTGGAACTACGGGGTGTAATAGATTTCATAGTTCATAGTCTTAATCAATTAACGTAATCTTTTTTTTTTAAAACAATTGAATAACGTATGCCTTTTGTGTGAGTAGGTTATTCTTGTTTATAACAATCTTATTAAAGCGACCGTGATCTAGGAAATGTAATACAATTTTGTCTTATCTTAGCTTATGCGGATGGAGGTTTCTCTTTGGTTTTAATATAATTACTTATTTGTCAATACATTTTCCTTTATTAACGCTGCAGTGGTTCGTTCGATACTTATTCTCATTTCCGAAATCAGTAAAACATTATTCCTTTTAAAAACCAAGTACTCATTACTCACGAATGAGGTTTCACACTTTTTAACAAAATTCATATCAATTCAATTAAGTCAAATTAAACATATTTTAAGATCAAGTCTCTTAACTTCTAAAATCAATAAACCATTCTTTTATCTCTCTTAAGTCGTTATACCTAACTTCCCATAAAGCTAGTATAACTCTTAAGCTTTCAAAACCAAGTATTATTCTTCTTTCACAACCGATTCTTAATTCTTTTGAAATACTTCAAGATTCTTTATTATTTAAAACTCAAGTCAAAAGACATTGAAGTAAAACCACGTTCAGTTAACACACGTACGTCTACCGTACTATATATATATTCTTTTAAAATATCATGCTCAAGAGGATAGGAAGAATCACGTACCTCGCGACGATTATCGACTATTAGCAAAGCGCTCCAAAATCGTAATCACGCTGGCCGCTTTCCACCGCCGAGTAGAATACGCTACTTGCGATCTTCAACCTATAGCGGTCATACAAGTCTATCAACGTCTAGACTACTGCGTAGAATAATTCTAGATCTGATTCCTCATTCTACGGAAAATTGGGCGTGACCTACCAGCCAAACTACATGAGTCTCTGTAAATATAGTCTATGTAAATGCAGTTTAGTCTTCCTTTTAATATTCTTACGATGTGATTTCAATTCAATTCTCTTCTCTTATACCCTCCTACATATATCTTATACTCAATTCTATACTACTACAGTATGTAATTTCCAATTCTGATAGAAGAAGAGTATTTACCTCGATAAGCCCAAAATTATCCAAGTTTACATGTCGATCTGAGCAACGTTTAGCTCACATTGAATGCTCCATTCGCTCCAAGAAACCCTTAGAAGTTCTACACAACTTCTTAACACTTCAACCGACTATGAAGATTTTCCTTAGGGTTTCGTTTTTGTAGTGAAGGAAGTATAATAGTATTTACGGGCTTTTAGTATAGGTGTAACCTTGGAATACTACAAGGTATTTGGGCCAAGGTATTTTGGAATAGTAACAATACTTAGAGAATACTTTTCTACCAAGGGGGGGGGGGTTATTTTACGAGAACAACTCAAGAGGGGGGGGGGGGGTTGGTTTCGGCCAAGGCTTCCAAAGGGGAGGGATAGCTTGGACGAAAACTACACTTAAGGGGGAGAGAGTTTTTAGACTTGGAAAATGATATGTGGATGAAGAATAAGTCTTGCATTTGAGGGGTATTTATAGGACATTCAATGGCCAAGATTGAGGCAAGTGGAGGGCAAGTGGAGGGTGGAGATTTTGACAAGTGTTGTGTGGGTCCCACTTGCTCATCTACTACACAAAATATCACAAAATATCCTACCTAATCCTTGACCAAAAACAAAGGCCAAAAACATGCCAACTTTAGTCGACTTGACGCCCGGCAGGGTGACAAGTGTCGCCTCTCGTTGGTCCAAAATATTTCATCTCTCGGAAAAATCCATAAAAATTATAAATGTTGCAACCGTATTTTCCGCCGTAAAATCCGGAAAGCGTTTAGTCGAAAAGCGATTCTTTTAGCTAGTTGTGCCCAAATTTCGTCCCTAATGCCTACTTAAGGCTAAAAACTTTTGTCGTCGCCTCACGTACATATTGCAAATACGAGGTATAACATTCTCCTCGCTTAGAAACATTCGTCGAATGTTCCTTCTCAAGACGGATAACGATAAAGTTCCTCTAACAAGTTGCCAACGCCACACACGGCCACAAAATAACATACGCGAAAAATACTTAACGAGTCCACGAGAAATCATTCCTACATCACAAAAGCTTCCACCACGGTCTAAAGGATACTCCTTCGCATCTTCACTTCACAACAAAATGATCTCTTTTATTATGCTAACACCGTTCTCTTCTTTCCTCACTCGTCGTACTCTTCCGAACACTTGAACTCTTTCTAGTATCGTACCATACTTGATCATCGTTTGATTTCCAAAGTCTGCGAGTCACTACCTCAAACTTGGTCATCTTACTAGCCTCGATCTCCTTTAAGGCCATCCGGCCTTCACGATCTGATTCTGGTCGAACATATCCACGAACTCATCGATGGTTACCTAAACCTGGGCCTAGCACCCTCGTGACCCTACCACCTGGCGGGACCACCTCGAACTGACCCGACCACATTTCAGGCCGCGGGTTGACCCGTGATTGGTCCTCAACCCGACCCGCTATCGCGCTAAACACTTGTTCCCCCGATCTGGAACAATCTCACAAATCAAGTCACGAAAACCTAGTGATCTTCTTAGCTCAACTAACCTCTTTCATTTCATACCACCCAGGGACTTATCACAAAAATATATCCCACGTATACTATGCACTCTGATAAAGGTCAACACAACAATTTTTTTTTTTTTTTTACTCAAGATGGCCTCGCATCTAAGGTCTCTACGTATAAAACTCTAAGGCTCACACTTTCCCTGACCCCAAACTTATCCTTCTAACTAACCATGTTTCTAATCACAATTTTAACATAATGCTATCTGAACATAATACTTAACACTTCATCATAACATCAACGCATACTAGTCTCTAGAGGGGTAAGAATATACCTGTATCATCTGCTTCATTTTCCCTTCGTCGCTCTAATCATAATCACCTTACGTCGGGCGCATAGCTATAGAAGCGATGAACACCGCTTGACCCGGTGAGGCTGCGTCATTCTACTGTATCCCTCCTTCAGGGCGGTCCTCGTCACACGGCCACGGCGCGGTGAAACAAGCGCGATGAAAGCGACACTCACGGGATGGCGTTTGCGCGTCGTGCACACCGAGGAAAGCATGAACGGCGGCTAGAACCCGTATACAGTGAACGAAGCCTGGAGCTCGACCAGCTCCGAATACCTGAGCGTCCACGAAGACTATGGAGGACCACTGCATCTTGGCGGAAGTAACTAACTCTTCTTTGAGGCGGTTTGCCTCGAAAGTTACCAAGGACCTGCATTGTTTCGGCACCTGCGATCTCGGTCATTCCGTCGACCTCTCGCTCCTCGCATCCAAGTGCATAAGCTGCGTCGCGGGCAATGTCCATGCCGGTGAAGAGCTACACGAACAAGCCTGCGCCAGTAGTCATCGAGCGGTGGCGTGGCGGTGCACTCGTCCTCCATGTCGGCTACCAATGCGGGGACATACGAGCTAATGAGTCAAACTCACATTGTACTCGAGCAACCGTGCGCGGTGCGCCTCAGCGTCAAAAATCGCCGGCCCGAACCCTTCTCATACGTGGAGGCAAGAAATGTGCAAGAAATGCCCGAGAACTTCGTCCCATACGGTGGAAGTGCATACTCTCCCGGGACAGCTCCTACGAATCAAACGATCGGCGGCGGTATCACGCGGCCGATGCGAACCTAAGACCACCGACTCGGTCTCGAAGCCTTGATCACTCTCATGATCGCATGGCGTCGAATGAACTCCTGCGGATCATCCTCGGGCCTCGACGTAGAACTGCGGCGGGCTACTGACTCGAAAGTCGTAGCCTCAAACTATCCGATCTCGGGTGAACCGTGGGTACTCTTTGGGCTGCTGCGTCGGCCTATCCTCATGTCGGCCCGCGATCACGGCGATGGCGGGCCATCTCTTTGTACCCCAACTCCTGCCCGGTGTGGGACTAGAGGCTCAGTGCTGTGGTCTCGGCGACCCTGCTGCGACCCTAAACTTCTTTGAAATTTGTGGCGTCGCAAAACTTGTCGTCTGAAGCACTATCTCAGGAAATGACTGGGCCTGCGCCCCCGTACTCCTCTGTATCCTACTAGCAGCTCCCATTTGCCGCCATCTGGGCGGGTTGCACTAGCGGAGGCATAGCGGTAAAAACGAAATACGTCGGAGGGTCGACTTATAACACAGCTCTAAGGCACGATCTCAGAATGAGAAGAATGGAAACCAATCCTAAATGTCCTGCAGCCTCCTGATTATAGATGTGGTGCACAACACACCGATAATCAAGACTCTACTAGACACGGTGCGTAGACACTTTCAGAGGATTAGCGCTCGATACCACTTTTGTCACGACCGTATCCGGGCGTGGTGGTGCCTACGGGCACCCAGTAGTCATACATCAGTGTCGGCGGAATATAAAAACAAGACATGAAACAATTATAGAATGAGAAACGGTTTATCCATGAAAATATCGCTTTCGTGTATATATAATAAAACTTGAGCGATTACATCCCGTTTACAAACCTGCCACAGCGGTACTGGACCTCTAGGAATGTAACAACTATGGCGGGACGGGGCCCGCCATACCACGAATGTACGAGAACCTCTGTGGAAACATACCAAAAGATAAGCCTCGGAGAAGCGGAGCTTCCGTCTGTTGGCTGTGATCACATGGCGAGGATCAACAGGTGTACCTCTACTGCGGCATGAGCGGCCCCGAAGGAGTCGATACAGGTACCAAGTATGTGGCGAAAAATCGTAGCGAAATCATAACGATCTAAAATAAAGCGGGAGACATGTATGATAACAGAACTACGATTCACAACATAAAAGCGATCATGTCAAGTCGGGGACTCGCCTCCAAGTCATCCCTCGTGCGTGGAAATCCTTGTCGGCTGGCGATCTAGGTATAAATCGTGTGATCGATAACATGTCTCGGCCCGTCCCGTGGGACTCGAGGTGGAATCGTGTGGAATACGTGTCTCGGCCCATCTCGTGGGACTCGATAGGAATCGTCGTGTCTCGGCCCATCTCGTGGGACTCGATAGGAATCGTATGGAATACATGTCTCGGCCCGTCTCATGGGACTCGATAGGAATCGTACATGTCTCGGCCCGTCATGGGACTCCATAGGAATCGTCGTGTCTCGGCCCGTCTCATGGGACTCGATAGGAATCGTGTCTCGGCCCATCTCATGGGACTCGATAGGAATAAATGCGTGTCTCGGCCCGTCTCATGGGACTCGATAGGAATCGTCATGTCTCGGCCCATCGATGGGACTCGATAGAAATCGTATGGAATACATTCGGTTCATCCCGTGAATGCGGTGTCGTGTGAAATACATTCGGTTCATCCCGTGAGCGCGGTATAAATTGACCATAACATTTAAGCGCTCTTTTAAGACAGATTAAGATAATACCATGCTTTCCTTTTAAATCAACTAAGGCAATATTATGCCCTCCTTTTTAAACCAAAACACTTTCCTTTTTAAAATCAAGTAATAACATTCTTTTCCAAAAGTTCAAGTTGCCTAATTTCAAATAATAAAGTCATTTAGTTTCGAAAGATTTCATAGTTCATAGTCTTAATCAATTAACGTAATCTTTTTTTTTTAAAACAATTGAATAACGTATGCCTTTTGTGTGAGTAGGTTATTCTTGTTTATAACAATCTTATTAAAGCAGCCATGATCTAGGAAATGTAATACAATTTTGTCTTATCTTAGCTACATGCGGATGGAGGTTTCTCTGGTTTTAATATAATTACTTATTTGTCAATACATTTTCCTTTATTAGCTATGATGGTTCATTCGATACTTATTCTCATTTCCGAAATCAGTAAAACATTATTTCTTTTAAAAACCAAGTACTCATTACTCACGAATGAGGTTTCACACTTTTTAACAAAATTCACATCAATTCAATTAAGTCAAGTAAACATCTTTTAAGATCAAGTCTCTTAACTTCTAAAATCAATAAACCATTCTTTTTATCTCTCTTAAGTCGTTATACCTAGCTTCCCATAAAGCTAGTATAACTCTTAAGCTTTCAAAACCAAGTATTATTCTTCTTTCACAACTGATTCTTAATTCTTTTGAAATACTTCAAGATTCTTTATTATTTAAAACGCAAGTCAAAAGACATTGAAGTAAAACCACGTTCAGTTAACACTGCGTCGTCTAGTACTATATATATATTCTTTTAAAATATCATGCTCAAGAGGATAGGAAGAATCACAAACCTCGCGACGATTATCGACTATTAGCAAGCGCTCCAAATCGTAATCATGCTAGCCACTTTCCACCATTCGAGTAGAATCGCTACTTGCGATCTTGACTATAGCGGTCATACAAGTCTATCAACGTCTAGACTACTCGTAGAATAATTCTAGATCTGATTCCTCATTCTACGGAAAATTGGGCGTGACTTCCTGCAGTCAAACTACGAGTCTCTGTAAATACGGTCACATGTAAGTACAGTTTAGTCTTCTTCTTTAATACTCTTACGATGTGATTTCAATTCAATTCTCTTCTCTTATACCCTCATACATATATCTTATACTCAATTCTATACTACTACAGTATGTAATTTCAAATTACAATAGAAGGACAAAAGTATTTACCTCGATAAGCCCAAAATTATCCAAGTTTACATGTCGATCTGAGCAGCGTTTAGCTCACTATGCGAGCGCTCAATTCGCTCCAAGAAACCCTTAGAAGTTCTACAACTTCTACTTAACACTTCAATGACTATGAAGATTTTCCTTAGGGTTTCGTTTTTGTAGTGAAGGAAGTATAATAGTATTTCTGGGCTCTTAGTATAGGTGTAACCTTGGAATACTACAAGGTATTTGGGCCAAGGTATTTTGGAATAGTAACAATACTTGGAGAATACTTTTCTACCAAGGGGGGGGGGGGTATTTTACGAGAACAACTCAAGAGGGGTTGGTTTCGGCCAAGGCTTCTCGAAGGGGAGGGATAGCTTGGATGAAAACTACACTTAAGGGGAGAGAGTTTTAGACTTGGAAAATGATTTGTGGATGAAGAATAAGTCTTGCATTTGAGGGTATTTATAGGACATTCAATGGCCAAGATTGAGGCAAGTGGAGGGCAAGTGGAGGTGAATATTTGGACAAGTGTTGTGTGGGTCCCACTTGCTCATCTACTACACAAAATATCCTACCTAACCCTTGACCAAAGAAAGGCAAAAACGTGCCAAGTTTCGTCCAACTTGACCGCCACTTGAGGGTGACAAGTGTCGCCTCTCGTTGGTCCAAAATATTTCATCTCTCGGAAAAATCCATAAAAATTATAAATGTTGCAACGTAGTATTTTCCCTTCGCAACCGGAAAAGCGTTTAGTCGAAAGCGATTCTTTTAAGCTAGTTGTGCCCAAATTTCGTCCCTAATGTCTACTTAAGGCTAAATTTTTATCACGTACCCTCGCGTACATACTACGGAAATACGGGTATAACACTTGAAATATTTTGAAAGCTATGTGATTTGATTTGAAAGTATAAGTCTCTTGGTTATAAAAGGAATGAATTTGTCTAAGACATAAGAGTTATAACGGCTTTATGGGAAGTTGGTTATAACAACTTTATGAAAGATTAAAAGAATGGTTTTCTTGATGCGTAAGCAAAGAAATGACTTGAAATAAAGAAGGGCAAATTGTTTTAAAGGTACCAATTGCTTAAGGTTTTAAAGAAAGAAGTCACGTGATTTAGAAGCTATAATTGTATTTCTAAAAGGTATTGTGACTTGTCTTGAAAAGTATATATGACTTGATACTACGGTTATTAGTATCTTGGAAGTTTTATTTGAAAAGAGTCTTTTTAAGGAGTGGAGGTGCGTAGTACTTTGGGTTAAATTCGGATTTTTATGTGTGAAGCGAAAGTGCCATGTGTTTATAAAAATGGAAGTCTAAAGGTTTAATGAACTTGCCTATATTTGCTTGTGATAGCTTTGAGTGCAAGTATTATATGTTTACGTTATCGTGACTCTCGGTTGGAGTATTTTGTCTTGTTGTAAGTTTACTTGGGCGTCAAGCGGTGATGTAGGATCCCGGGTATGCTTCCATAATGATTGATCCTTGGACGTCTTATACGATGTGGCATTCGGGCATGTGACGGAGGCGGGTTAGATTCGAATTTGTTTTATTACTCGTGGCCATGCTTATCGATGAGGATTAGGGGCATGCGACCATGCTATATGCGATTATTACTCCATGGGCTAGCTCCCGTGAAGACATGTACCGCGATGAGGATTACAGGGGTATGTTATATTATTACTCCATGGGCTAGCTCCCGTGAAGACTGCGTCTGATGAGGATGCAGAGACGCGTTATGGCCATGCTTATCGATGAGGATTTGGGGCATGCGGCCACGTTATATATATATATATATATATATATATATATATATATATATATATATATATATGTATGTGTATGTGCGACGGTGAGGTAGGATGCCATGGCGCGTCACGTGGTTATATGTTACACCTACGGTGTCGGCGGTGAGGTGGGATTCCACAGGCGGGAGATATATATATGTATTGTGTATGTATGCGCCGGCGGTGAGTAGGATGCCAGGCGCGTCACGTGGTTATATGTTACACTTATGGTATCGGCGGTGATGGGGATTCCACGACGCGCTTTGATATTTGTGTGACTTGATCGCGTCTCAGTTGGCGGGTAGTATATCGTCCCTCGTAAAGGTCGGATCATGTTATGTAAGGTAAGTAAGATATATGGTAATGAACTTGCGGTTTCCTAAGCGTATGCGTAAGAAAGTGACTATAACTTTTATTGAAAAAGGAAAAGATAATAAGGTACGATTAAGTTCACGAGATGGAAATGACACGGTAGGTTCTAGTATGTACCCTTTTTATACTTGCCCCTGTCATTCTTTTGTACAGTTATGATTTATTTACTGTACCTTATTTCTGTTCCATATTAAATTTTTGTTGTCTTGACCCCGCCAGAGGCTGCGTTAAATGTCGCGAGTTTAGGTACGATTGTGGATCATGACTTAGGATCTGGTTGGCATTTGAGATGGCTCGATGTTCGGAGTTGTCATGGCTATGTATTTTGAGAAGTGCAGCGGGGCCTTGTCGTCATAGTATTTGTTCAAATCTTAAGTGCATGTTCATGCGTAAATTTGGGTAGCTAGAGTTATTTTACATTGTTAAGCAGTGTAGACCACTGGGTAATTTTTATGTTATGGCGGCCTTATCGGCTTGGCCTTGGTTTTAAAAAAAGTGTTATTTATCTTCGCGATTTGTTATGTTGTATGATTAGAAGGGTGCCCGGGTAGGGCACGATCGCGAAGTCGGTCGTGACAAAAATGGTATCGAGCGATTAGTCTCGGAAAGTGTCTGGACCGTGTCTAGTAGAGTCTTGATTATCGGTGTGTTGTGCACCATCTATAATCGGGAGGCTGCGGGACATTTAGGATTGGATTCCATTCTTCTCACTCTGAGATCGTGCGATAGATTTGTGTTGTTAAGTCGTCTCTCACTAACGAGTTATGTTTATTGCGGTACGAGAAAGCGTGACCGGGAAGGACTACGTGGATTGCGTATCGGGTTGGTAATGATTATAGTATAGTTGGTATTGTGACATACATCTATACGGAGTTATGTATGAGGTTAGGCAGCGTGTTGCTAGAATGATTTTAGATTACGGGAGTTGGTAAAGACTAACTAGATCACAGGAAGGTATGGAATAGTTAATGAATTCTACTTGAGGTCTTATGTTTTATTTTGAGATAATTGGGAAAGGATGAGGTACATGCGATAGGGCGGTGAACCATAGAAGTCATGTTGAGAAACTTAATGGAATACCGTGTTAATATATTAAGCTACGTGGTAGGCTTAAGAGAATTATGCGGATGAGGTCCGTATAGAGTAAGTAATGGTTGTTGTGATCAAGGCGACACGGTTATGGTATTATGAGAAGTTTTGTACGTTCTTGGGGGTGGTAAGGTAGGCTTGGAGCATGGAGTGCGAGCCTAAGAATTTTGATGACCGCTGAGACCTTAGATGTACAAGGTCTTCTTGGGTAGAAAGATTTATTATAGGCCAGGAATAAGAGTTAAGTGCGACGGTGGGATGGGGTGAGGACCTGTGCGGGTGCCCATAGCCTGAAATAGAGTGGGATCAGTTGGTAGTAGTTAAGCCGTGGCGAGTCACGAGGGTGCAAGACAAGTCTAGTTAATTGTTTCACGGGTTCGTGGGCGCGTTCCACCGGAACAGTCGTGGCGGAAATGGCCTTATATTGTTTTATAGAGTGACTTCAATTAGAGGCGAGAATCGGTATGGAAGTTATGTATGTATGCTAGTATGAGTTGGAAGTGCGGAAGAAATGCGACCGAAGAAAGATAACAACCAAGTGTAAAGGAATAGAGCACGAATCCATAAGAAACTTAGAGGTAACTACATAGTGAGTGTGTGGGGTGGTAGGCGGCGGAATATGAGATTTTCCGTGTGATCTGATCGTCGAGACCTAGTAGACCTAGTAGAGAGGATTATGACGGACTTTGAGGTCATTATGAGTATGGACTAGTTGGCCGTGAGTGCCAAGGTTGACATCTTAGCATAAGTATTGTTATGTGGCATGGGTGGCGTATGTTGTATGAAGGGTGTAGTAAAAGGAGACTATGTGCTATCTAATAAGATTGGACTCCGAAAGAACATTCGGGGATGAATGTTTCTAAGGGGGGAAGAATGTTACACCCCGTAATTCAAGGACATGTTTAAGAGAATGTAAGTAAGGAACACAAGACTTGAAAATGGTACTAAAGGAAGAATTGTTTTTCCGACGGAAAATCTTCCGAACATCGGAAAGGAAAAATGTTCGTTGGTGAGAATTAGATTCTCAAAATGCATTATTTGAAGAGTATGGAACTTATTAGCATTATGGAAATTTATTTTTATGGATTTGGACACGTGGGGCCCACCCGAGGAATTTTACGTTTGTGGGGCCCACGAGGGTTACGGAATTTTATGGACGAATGGGAGGGCGACAGGTGGCACCCCCCCCAATGGTCTTGGACGAATTTATTGTAAGGGTATTATGGTCATTGATCATGATAGAAGACTAAGTCTTGCAAGTAGAGCTTGGCGTTGTTGGTAAGTCGAGGGCGGCAGCTTGATCTCTTCCTCCAAACTTAACAAGTGTTATAATCTAGACCCTCGATGTATATTATATACACACTAGTGCAAGACAAGTCTTCACACTTAGAAAATTTTCAAGAAACTTTGAGCTTAGCCAAGAATGCTCTCGGGTTTGAGCTCCTCCATGAAAAATTTGTAGTTTGATCCATTAGCCACAGACTTTAACTTGAGGTCTAAGGGTATTGTAAGGATATCTCAATAGAAAGATTTCAGAAAAGCGGTGTTTTCACGTTAGTATGGCGAAAACCTAAGGCATTTTCATAGGTTTTGATTGGAAATGGAAGAGAAGTTGGTTGTGAGCTTCAAAGGCTTGAATAGCGGATTGGAGCGTAAAGGAAAGAGCTAAGAATTGCTAAGGAGCGACTTTGAATCTTGGAAATTTTAAGGGCTTGTATAGGTATAATTCATGCGTTTTAGTATTAAGATTTACTTATTGTTGTAGCTATGGATATTAGCAAGCATGAGATGTTTATATTATGAAGTTGATAAGTGTTAGGGATATTGGAACCTAATCAGAAAACTAGCATGTTTAACCATTAAGATTTCAATTCAAGTTGATTATTAGTTTAAGTAAATCGCATGTTATATAAGGAAGGAATTATAGTTGTTGAAGTTGTTTATGACTATATAACATGTTAGACCTAAGAATTTGGATTAAAAGAATTGGAAAAGACTTTGAGTTGTTGTTAAGTATTGGAGAATGGCTTTAATTATGGAACTAGTTTAGTATTAATTTGTGGGCAGAATTTTACACGTCTGTTAGGCGTGTAATCCCACTAGTTAGCTGAATTGTTGGGCCTTAAATGTGGCGTGTTTGGTTATTGTATTCGGCCTTGAAAAGGTGGCAAAGTATGTAGAAACAAAGTAAGTCTTTGTCAGATTTTCCGTAGAATTTAGTGACTTTGCACTTAGAATATTCTACGTTCGAAGCTAGAGGTTAATGGGCGTATTATGGCCATTTTAGGTTGAAGTACTAAGTATAGCGGATTACTTGAAGGATGGAATAGCTATCAAGGTTGAAATCTTGGAGCATTTTGCTATTTGTCGATAATCGTCGCGAGGTATGTGAACCTCTTCTTTCTTTTGACATGATTCTATGTATGGAATATACATGTGGTATTATTTCATGATTCCTTCTACTCTTAGAAGTTAGAAGGTATGTATGTTGATTTACTCTACGTAAGGGTTATGTCTAAGTTATCCTAAGTTCTTACCAAGTCTTATGGGGGATGTTGGTAAGAGTCGTTGGGAGGTATTTTGGAGCCAAGTTGACTTGGCTAAGTTCTGGCACAAATGAGAATAAGTATCGAACAAGCCCTTTGCGAGCGTTAATAAAGGAAAATGTAATGACAATCAATTATGTTAAAATGAGTAGAATTCTCCATCTGCATAGAAACTAAGATAAGACAAAATTGTATTACATTTTCTAGATCATGGCTACTTGAATAAGATCGTTATAAATAAGTATAACTTATTCACAACGCACCAAAGTGTATGTTACTTAACTTATAAGAATTTACGTATGAAGTTTTAAGACTATGGATCTCAAATTCTTAAAAGTTAAGAGACTTTATTTTTCAAGTTATAGGACTTGATTCTTAAAGGAAGAATGAATTGATTTACAAGTATAGAATACTTGATTTGGAAAGACTTGATTTCTAAAGTTAAGAAACTTGTTTTCTTAAAAGTTAAGAGACTTGAAGTATTTTGAAAGCTATGTGATTTGATTTGAAAGTATAAGTCTCTTGGTTATAAAAGGAATGAATTTGCCTAAGACATAAAGAGTTATAACGGCTTTATGGGAAGTTGGTTATAACAACTTTATGGAAGATTAAAGAATGGTTTTCTTGATGCGTAAGCAAAGAAATGACTTGAAATAAAGAAGGGCAAATGTTTTTAAAGGTACCAATTGCTTAAGGATTTAAAGAAAGAAGTCACGTGATTTAGAAGCCTATAATTGTATTTCTAAAAGGTATTGTGACTTGTCTTGAAAAGTATATATGACTTTGTTATACAGTATTTCAGTATATGCGTGAGGGTATGCGTCAAAGTTTAAGCCTTAAGTTAGGCAAGGGGCGAAATTGTTCACAACTAGCGAAAATAATTGTTTCAGGCGAAGCGTTTTCGGACTTTGCGAAGGAAAATTTCGGTTGCAACATTTATAATTTTTGCGGATTTTTAGAGATGAAATATTTTGGACCAACGAGAGGCGACACTTGTCACCTCCAGTGGTGATCAAGTTGAATGAAAGTTGGCATGTTTTGGCCTTTGTTTTGGTCGAGGATTAGGTAGGATATTTTGTGATATTTTGTGTAGTAGATGAGCAAGTGGGACCCATGACAACACTTGTCAAAATCTCCACCTCCACTTGCCCTCCACTTGCCTTAATCTTGGCCATTGATTGGCCTATAAATACCACTCTAATGCAAGACTATTTCTTAATCCACCCGTGTTAAATTTCAAGGCAAAATCCCTCCCACCCAGTGTAGTTTCGTCGAGGTTCCTCCCCTTTGAGAGGCCTTGGCGAAACAAACCCACTCCTCTTGAGTTGTTCTCGTGAAATACCCACTTGGTAGAAAAGTATTCTCCAAGTATTGTTACTATTCAAAATACCTTGGCCCAAATACCTTGTAGTATTCGAGTTACCCTATACTAAAAGCCGAAATACTATTATACTTCCTTTAATCACTAAATGAAACCTTAAGGAAAATCTTCATTGTCGGTTGAAGTGTTAAGTAGAAGTTGTGTAGAACTTCTAAGGGTTTCTTGGAGGCGAATTGGAGCGTTCGAATAGGAGCTAAGCGTTGCTCGGGATCGACATATAAACTTGGATAATTTTGGGCTTATCGAGGTAAATACTCTTGTCTTATTGTAATTGGAAATTACATACTATAGTAGTATAGGAATGAGTATAAGATATATAGAAGGATGGTATAAGAAGAGAATTGAATTGAAATCACATCGGAAGAATATTAAAGAAGAAGATTGAAGCTGTACTTATATAGAATTTGTATTCTGATGAACTTGTGTAGTTTGTGGGTAGGAAGTCTGCCCGATTTTCCATAGAATAAGGAATCTGTATCTAGAATTATTTTTCTGAGTAGTCTAGGCGTTGATAGACTTATATGGCCGTTATAGGTTGAAGTATTGCGAGTGGCGTATTACTCGAAGGGTGGAAAAGGCTAGCGGGATTCTGATTACTTTGGGCGTTTTGCTAATTATCGGTGTCGTCGCGAGGTATGTGATTCTTCGATCCTCTTGGCATGATATTTTAAAGAATATATATGTAGTACGGTGAGCGTCGTGTGTTAATGAGCGTGGTTTTACTTGATGTCTTTTGACTTGAGTTTTAAATAATAAGAATCTTGGAGTATTTCAAAGAAGTAAGAATCGTTTTTGAAAGAAGAGTAATACTTGGTTTCGAAAGTTTAAGAGTTATACTAGCTTTATGGGAAGTTAGGTATAACGACTTAAGAAAGATAAAAGAATGGTTTATTGATCTTAAAAGATAAGAGACTTGACTTAATTGAATTGATATGAAAGTTGTTAAAAGTGTGAAACCTCGTTAAGTGAGTAATGAGTACTTGGTTTTAAAGAATAATGCTTTCAGATTTTGGAAATGAGAATAAGTATCGAGCGAACCAACTGCGGCGTTAATAAAGGAAAATGTATTGACAAATAAGTAATTATATTAAAACCGATGAAACCTCAATCTGCGTAGAAGCTAAGATAAGACAAAATTGTATTACATTTCCTAGATCATGTGCTTTAATAAGATTGTTATAAACAAGAATAACCTACTCACACATAAGGCATACGTTACTCAAATTGTTTAAAAAGAGAATTACGTTAATAAGTGATGAAGACTATGAACTATGAAATCTTTCGAAAATAAGAGACTCGAGTATTTGAAATTAGGCAAACTTGAACTTTTGGAAAAGAATGTTGTTACTTGATTTTAAAAAGGAAAGTGTGTTGGTTTATTTAAAAATGTTAGTCACTCTATTTTAATACTACGGGTATCGGGTGACCTTTGTAAATGGAATAAATCTTTTAAAAGAATGTAACATATGTAGTACTTTGGGGTTAAAACCCGGACTTTGACATAAAATGAAAGTACCTCGAGTTGGGTGTAACTTACCTATGTTTGCGTATGATAGACTTGTTATGCAAAGTATTGTATTTCTATACCACCGCGTCTCTCAATGGAGGGCCGGCTGATTTGTTATAATCTTACTTGGACGTCTGAGCAATGACGGAGGATTCCGGGTGCGCTCACGTTGATAGTGTTATTCCATGGACTAACTCTCCGCGAGGTTTCTTGATTCGGCCGTGGTATCGGTGGTTGGCTTCGTACTTGCCGTCTCGTGGTGATTCGGCCTTAGTACACAGTAGTTAGCCTTCGCACTTGCCGTTCAGTTTAGTGGCGAAGTCTCGTGATCTGACGCAGTATCGGTAGTTAGCCCTCGTACTTGCCGATCAGCTCGTGACACGGCTTTGGTATCTAGTAGTTGGCTTCGTACTTGCCGTGTCGAACCGTGGCGTCTCGTGTCGACGCAGTATCTGGTAGTTAGCCACCGTACTTGCCCGATCGGCTATGTGACCGCGGCTTTGGTATCTGGTAGTTGGCTTCGTACTTGCCGTGTCGGCCGTGGTTTGGTTGTTTAGTATTGTTAAATGCGGCTTTGGTATATGGTAGTTGGCTTTCGTACTTGCCGATCGATTGATGATGCGGCTTTGGTATCAGTAGTTAGCCGTACTTGCCCGTCACGGTTTTATGACTCAGTGGGACTCGGTGTTCATATGTACTCTTTGGTGTTATTATATCATAAATGCGGTGATGAAAGGTATTCCACGGGCATGATTGATGTTGAGGGCGTGAGACCCCTAGTTATATTTGAGTGATGACTTTGAGGGCGTGAGTCCCTGACTTACATGACTACTTATTTATTGTGGAATGTAGTTTGGTTATCATCATGTCTCTGCTTTATATAGACTACTATGATTTCATTCTGATATTTTGATTTCACATACTTGGTACTGTTATCTTGACCTCCTTGAAGTGCGTTCATGCCGCGGTAAGTACGCGATTGTTGATCCTCGCTCATAGGATCACGATTCAGCGTATTAGGAAGCTCCGTTTCTCGGAGGCTTATCTCTTAGTATAGTCCACTGTCATTTGTAAGTACTTGTACATTCGAGGTATGGAGGAGCTATCCGTCATGTTGTATAAAAGCTGTTAAGTGCATGAAATCTTGTTGTGGGCAGGGTTTGTAAGGATGTAACTGTTCGGGTTCAAGTTTTATGTATATATACATGCGAAAGCGATATTTTCATGGATAAAGCTGTTCTCATTCTATAATTGTTTCATGTCTTGTTTTTATATTATTGATTACTACGATGTATGACTACTTGGGTGCGGGTAAGGTACGATCCACGGGCAGGATCGAAGTCGTGACAAAAGTGGTATCGAAGCGATTAATCCTCGGAAAGTGTCTGACCAGTGTCTAGTAAGTCTTGATTATCGGTGTGTTGTGCACCACATCTATGTCGAGGAGTGCGAGACATTTAGGATTAGTTTCATTCTTCTCATTACGAGATCGTGTCTTAGAAGGCGTGTTATAAGTTGGACCCTCTCGCGCATTTCGTTTTACGATTATGCCTCGCGCAAAGCAACCGGGCCCAGATGGTCAAAGCGTAGGAAGGCGCTAGTAGGATACAAGAAATGCAGCGCGAGCCGGTCATTACGAGATAGTGCTTGACGGCGAGTTTTGCGGCGCCCGGCCCAGCGAGTTTAGGCGCGGCGATGGCTGCTGAGACCCGATACTGAGCCTCGGTCCACGATCGGGAGCATAGGAGTTGGGAGTACAAAGAGATGGCCGATTATTGGCTAGGATAGTGTCGAGGCACGAGGATAAGGCTGGATCTGGCGATTACGATCTGGTAGTACCGTAGTTCACGAGAAGCGAGATAGTTTGAGGCTGCGGGATTTTACGAGTTGCGACCGCGATGTTTTATAGATCGAGGCACGAGGATGATCGCGAGGAGTTCATCAAGCGATTCTGACGGATCGTGAGTGATCGAGCTTGGAGACGAGTCGGTGGTCTTAGGTTCACATCGGCTCGTGATACATGATCGTGGTTTGATTCGTGGGAGGCTGTCGGGGAGCATGCGCCTCGGCTATTTGGGGCGAGTTCTCGGAGGCATTTCTTGCACATTTCTTGCCTCGCGGATGAGAGGGCTCGGGTAACAGATTTTTGATATTGAGGCGGGGCGGGCGTGCGGTTGGGAGTATAATGTGGAGTTTGGCTCGCTGGCTCGATGCGTCCGCGTTAGTGGCGACATGGGGGCGAGTGCACGGCTTCGTCACGGGCTCGATGACTACTTAGCGAGCTTGTTGGTGTAGCTCTTGGTGGGCATGGACATTGCCGCATCTGACTTATGCCCACTTAGGTGTGAGGCGGAGAGGTCGGCAGAATGGCGAGATCGGCGAGAAGGGCGAGCAGCGAGGTCCTTTGGTAACTTTAGGCGGGCCGCCTCGGCGTGAGCTAGTTATATACCTCCGCCCGATCTGAGTGGTCCTCCACGATCTTGGGGCGTTCGGGGTATTCGGGGCGGTCGGGGCTCGGGTTTCAGATTTTCAAGGAGTAAGTGCTCGCGGATGAGGCCACCACTTGTCTCGGTGTGGCGTTGTGGAAAAATTCATAAGGGAGAGTGTCGTACTAATTTGGGAGATTGTTATGCTTGCGACCAGCGGGGCCATTTGGCGGCTGTCCAGCAGGTAGCGCGGTGGGATAGCCTGATTCTACGAGGTCATTTGCGGGTTCTTCACCTTCCATAGCTAGGCGAGGATGTTAATACTGGCGAGCCACGGCGAGGTCGCGGTGGAAGTTCGATTTTAGCGGTCCTTTGAACGCCTTTATTTTGAGTATATCCTTAACCCTCTAGAGATTAGCATGCGTGTCGATGATTATATGTTGAGTACTATGTCAGATAGCGTTGTGTATATTGTGGTTTAGAGACATGGTTAGTTGAAAGGATAAGTATGGGCGGGAAGGTATGAACCTTAGAATATTACGTTGAGACCTTAGATGTAAGGTCGTCTTGAGTAAAAGATTTATGTTTATGTTGACCTTTATCGGGTGAAAATGTATTGTGGGATAATTCCATGGGTTGTGTAACATGAAAGTGGTAGCTTCAGGACTTGAATAGGTAAGATTGTTCGGATCGGGAGCAGAGTTTAGCGATTATGGGTCGGGTTGAGGACCGTTCGCGGAGTCGACCAGCCCGGTTTGAGGTGGGAGTCGGTTCGAGTGGTCCGCGGTGGTAGGGTCACGAGGGTGCTAGGCCCAAGTTTAGATGACCATCGTATGAGTTCGTGGATATGTTCGACCAGAATCGGATCGTGAAGGTCGGGAATGGCCTTAAAGGAATTTGAGGCTAGTAAGGTGACCAAATTTGGAGGTAGTGACTCCAAAGTTTTGAAAGCGAAGCGATAGTGAAGTATGAATGCGTATACTAGAAAGAGTTCAAGTGTTGAGAAGAATGCGGCGAGTAAGGAAAGAAGTGAACATGTGCTGAGAGAATAGAAATGATCATTACTTTGGTGTAGTAAAGGTGCGAAGGGAATATCTTTTAGACCTTGGGTGGGAGCTTTTGTAATGCTAAAGGTGATTCCCCGTTGACGTGGGTTAAGTATTTGCGCGTGTTGTATTGTGGCCATGTGTGGCATTTGCAAAAGTTAAGAGGAACTTTATCGTTATCTGTCTTGAGAAGGAACATTCGGGACGAATGTTTCTAAGGAGGGGAGAATGTTATACCCCGTATTTCCAGAGTATGTACGTGAGGGCGTACGTACAAAATTTTAAGCCTTAAGTTAGGCAAGGGACGAAATTGTTCACAACTAGCGAAAAGAATTGTTTTTCAGGCGAAAGCGTTTTCGGACTTTGCGAAGGAAAATTCGGTTGCAACATTTATAATTTTTGCGGATTTTCAGAGATGAAATATTTTGGACAGCGAGAGGCGACACTTGTCACCCTCAGTGGTGATCAAGTTAGAAAGTTGTACGTTTTGGCCTTTGTTTTGGTCAAGGATTAGATAGGATATTTTGTGATATTTTGTGTAGTAGATGAGCAAGTGGGACCAGCATGACAACTTGTCAAAATCTCCACCTCACTTGCCCTCCACACTTGTAATCTTGGCCATTGAATGTCCTATAAATACCCCTCTAATGCAAGACTATTTCTTCATCCACACTTGTGAAATTTCAAGGCAAAATCCTCCCCACAGTGTAGTTTTTCGTCAGGTTCCCCTCCCTTTGAGAGGCCTTGGCGAAACAAACCCACTCTTCTTGAGTTGTTCTCGTGAAATACCCCACACTTGGTAGAAAAGTATTCTCAGTATTGTTACTATTCAAAATACCTTGGCCCAAATACATTGTAGTATTCGAAGGTTACCACATACTAAAGCCCGGAAATACTATTATACTTCCTTTAGTCACTAAGCGAAACCACAAGGAAAATCTTCATTGTCGGTTGAAGTGTTAAGTAAGTTGTGTAGAACTTCTAAGGGTTTCTTGGAGGCGGTGGAGCGTTGAATAGGAGCTAAGCGTTGCTCGGGATCGACGTATAAACTTGGATAATTTTGGGCTTATCGAGGTAAATACTCTTGTCCTTATTGTAATTGGAAATTACATACTATAGTAGTATAGGAATGAGTATAAGATATATAGAAGGATGGTATAAGAGAGAGAATTGAATTGAAATCACATCGGAAGAATATTAAAGAAGAAGATTGAGCTGTACTTACATGGGTGTATTTCTGATGAACTTGTGTAGTTTGTGGGTAGGGAAGTCTTGATTTTCCATAGAATAAGGAATGCGTATCTAGAATTATTTTCTGAGTAGTCTAGGCGTTGATAGACTTATATGGCCGTTATAGGTTGAAGTATTGCGAGTGGCGTATTACTCGAAGGGTGGAAAAGGCTAGCGGGATTCTGATGCTTTGGAGAGTTTTGCTAATTATCGGTAATCGTCGCGAGGTATGTGATTCTTCCTATCCTCTTGAGCATGATATTTTAAAGAATATATATGTAGTACGGTAGACGTACGTGTGTTAACTGAACGTGGTTTTACTTCGATGTCTTTTGACTTGAGTTTTAAATAATAAGAATCTTGGAGTATTTCAAAAGAAGTAAGAATCGTTTTTGAAAGAAGAGTAATACTTGGTTTTGAAAGTTTAAGAGTTATACTAGCTTTATGGGAAGTTAGGTATAACAACTTAAGAAAGATAAAAAGAATGGTTTATTGATCTTAAAAGATAAGAGACTTGACTTAATTGAATTGATATGAAAGTTGTTAAAAAGTGTGAAACCTCATTCGTGAGTAATGAGTACTTGGTTTTTAAAGAATAATGCTTTACGGATTTTTGGAAATGAGAATAAGTATCGAACGAACCACTGCAGCGTTAATAAAGGAAAATGTATTGACAAATAAGTAATTTTATTAAAACCAGTAGAAACCTCCATCTGCATAGAAGCTAAGATAAGACAAAATTGTATTACATTTCCTAGATCATGGCTGCTTTAATAAGATTGTTATAAACAAGAATAACCTACTCACACATAAGGCATACGTTACTCAAATTGTTTAAAAAGAAATTCGTTAATAAGTGATGAAGACTATGAACTATGAAATCTTTCGAAAATAAGAGACTCGAGTATTTGAAATTAGGCAAACTTGAACTTTTGGAAAAGAATGTTGTTACTTGATTTTAAAAAGGAAAGTGTGTTGGTTTATTTAAAAATGTTAGTCACTCTATTTTAGTACTACGGGTATCGGGTGACCTTTGTAAATGGAATAAATCTTTTAAAAGAATGTAACATATGTAGTACTTTGGGGTTAAAACCCGGACTTTGACATAAAATGAAAGTACCTCGAGTTGGGTGTAACTTACCTATGTTTGCGTTTGATAGCCTTGTTATGCAAAGTATTGTATTTCTATACCACCGCGTCTCGATGGAGGTCGGTGATTTGTTATAATCTTACTTGGGCGTCTGGCGGTGTGAAGGATTCCAGTGCGCTCGCATTGATAGTGTTATTCCGTGGACTAGCTCTCCGTGAGGTTTTCTTGGTCGGCCTTGGTATCGGTGGTTGGCTTTCGTACTTGCCGTCGTGGTGATTCGGCCTTGGTGCACAGTAGTTAGCCCGCTTGCCAGTTCGGTTTAGTGGCGAAGTCTCGTGATCTGACGCTTGGTATCGGTAGTTAGCCTCGTACTTGCCGATCGGCTCATTGACACGACTTTGGTATCGGTAGTTGGCTTCGTACTTGCCGTATCGACCGTGTGAGTCTCGTGATCTGACGCCCAGTATCTGGTAGTTAGCCTCGTACTTGCCGGTCGGCTACGTGACCACGGCTTTGGTATCTGGTAGTTGGCTTCGTACTTGCCGTGTCGGCCGTGGTTTGGTTGTTTAGTATTGTTAGTACGACTTTGGTATCGGTAGTTGGCTTCGTACTTGCCGGTCGATTGATGATCACGGCTTTGGTATCGGTAGTTAGCCGTACTTGCCGTGCGGTTTATATTTCGAGTGCGACTCGGTGTTCATATGTACTCGCGGTGTTATTATATCATAAATGCCGTGATGAGGAAGGTATTCCACGGGCATGATTGATGTTGAGGCGTGAGACCCTAGTTATATTTAGTGATGACTTTGAGGCGTGAGTCACGACTTACATGGCCTTATTTATTGTGTCTTGTAGTTTGGTTATCATACATGTCTCTGCTTTATATAGACTACTATGATTTCATTTCTGATATTTTGATTTCACATACTTGGTACTTGTTATCTTGACCTCCTTGAGGCTGCGTTCATGTCGCGGTGAGGTACACGATTGTTGATCCTCGCTCATAGGATCACGATTCAGCGTATTAGGAAGCTCCGTTTCTCGGAGGCTTATCTCTTAGTATAGTCCACTGTCCTTTGTAGGTACTTGTACATTGAGGGTATGGCGGGGCCTGTCCGTCATGTTGTATAAAAACTCTTAGAAGTGCATGAAATCTTGTTGTGGCGGGGTTTGTAAGGATATAGCTGTTGGGTTCAAGTTTTATGTATATATACGTGCAGAAAGCGATATTTTCATGGATAAGCTGTTCATTCTATAATTGATTCATGTCTTGTTTTTATATTCCGATTACTACGATGTATGACTACTTGGGTGCGGGTAGGTACGATCCGGGCAGGATCGGTCGTGGCGGACTTGATACTACGGTTATTAGTATCTTGGAAGTTTTATTTGAAAAAAAGTCTTTTTAAAGGAGTGGAGGTGCGTAGTACTTTGGGTTAAATTCCCTGATTTTTATGTGTGAAAGCGAAAGTGCCATGAGTTTATAAAAATGGAAGTCTAAAGGTTTAATGAACTTGCCTATGTTTGCTTGTGATAGCTTTGATTGCAAGTATTATATGTTTACGTTGTCGTGACTCTCAGTTGGAGGGCCGGCTGTCTTGTTGTAAGTTTACTTGGACGTACCGACAGTGATGTGGGATCACACGGGTATGCTTCCATAATGATTGATCCTTGGACATGCTTATACGATGTGGGATTAGGGCATGTGACCGGAGGCGGGTTAGATTCGGTTGTTTTATTACCCGTAGCGTACTTATCTGATGAGGCATTCGGGCATGCGACCATGCTATGTCGATTATTACTCCATGGGCTAGCTCCCGTGAAGACGTGTACCAGCGATGAGGATTCGGCATGTTATATTATTAATCCATGGGCTAGCTCCCGTGAAGACTGCACATACGATGAGGATGCGAGACGCGTTATGGCGTGCTTATACGATGAGGATTAGGGCATGCGACCACGTTATATATATATATATATATATATATATATATATATATATATATATGTGTATGTATGTGCGGCGGTGAGGTAGGATGCCAGGCGCGTCACGTGGTTATATGTTACACTTATGGTATCGGCGGTGATGGGGATTCCACGGGCGCTTTGATATTTGTGTGACTTGATCGCGTCTCAGTTGGGCGGGTAGTATATCGTCCCTCGTAAAGGGTTGGATCATGTTATGTAAGGTAAGTAAGATATATGGTAATGAACTTGGCGGTTTTCTAAGCATATGCGTAAGAAAGTGACTATAACTTTTATTGAAAAATGGGAAAAGATAATAAGGTGCGATTAAGTTCACGAGATGGAAATGACACGGTAGGATCTGGTATGTACCACTTTTTATACTTGCCCTGTCATTCTTTTATGCGATTATGATTTATTCTTGTACCTTATTTACATTCCATATTAAATTTTTGTTATGCGGCCCGCTTGAAGTGCGTTAAATGTCCGCGAGTTTAGGTACACAATTGTGGATCCATGAGCTTAGGATCTGGTTGGCATTGAGATGGCTCGATGTTTGAGTTGTCATGGCTATGTATTTTGAAGTGCAGCGGGGCCTTGTCGTCATAGTATTTGTTCAAATCTTAGAAGTGCATGTATTCATCGTAGAATTTGGGTAGCTAGAGTTATTTACATTGTTAAGCGATGTAGAACCTTTCGGGTAACTTTTATGTTTTTGGCAGCCTTTTCGGCTTGGCCTTGGTTTAAAAAAAGTGTTATTTATCTTCCGATTTGTTATGTTGTATGATTAGAAGGGTGCCCAGGTAGGGCACCAGTCGCGGCCCGGGGTCGGGTCGTGATAGGATAACTCTCACCAAATGGCCCTGCTGGCCGCAAGCATAACAATCTCCCAAACTAGCACGACACCCTGAGGATCATCCTCAGCTCCCTATCCATAGAACTCGCGACGACAACTCAAGAAATCCGAAGTCTCGGACTATCGGATCTAGGGTGAATCAGATGCTGCAGGAACCACGGCTCCGTCCGTCCTCGTATCTTGCCACGATCCTAGCTAGTAGCGGGCCATCTCTTGAACTCATATCCTCGGCTCTGGTCGTGGGCGGAGGCTCGGTATCGTGGCCTCGAGAAGCTGCTGCCGCTCTAACTCTATTGGGGCTAGCGGCATCATAAAACTCGTCGTCTGAAGTACTATCTCAGGTAATGACCAGGTCGGTGCCCTCGTAACCCTCTGTGTTCAACTCGTAGCTCCCTCTGCTGCCTTGCCCATCTGGGCCCTGGTTGCCTTGCGCGGAGGCATAAGCGGTACATCTGAATACGTCAGGGAGTCGATTTTATAACACGGCTCTAAGGCACGATCTCGGAGTGAGAAGAATAGAAACCAATCGAAATATCCCATAGCCTCACGATTATAGGTGTGGTGCACAACACGCGATAATCAAGACTCTACTAGATACGATGCGTAGACACTTTCAGAGGATTAAGCGCTCTGATACCACTTTTGTCACGACCAGATCTAGGGCACATCGTGCCTTACCGGGCACCCTAGTGATAACAACATCGAGAGAAAATCAGCGAAAATAAAATTTAAGCAGAAACAAGAGACAACATAAGAAAACAGGCTAACCAGCGGTCACCTTCATGTATATACATATAGATAAAACCGAGCAGTTAAAATCCTTTACAAACCCGCCCACACTTGTGATCTACTGACCTAAGAATGTAACAATAACTATGATGGGGCAGTGGCCGCCACCACAGATGTACAAGTACCTGATGAGGACTATACCAAAGATAAGCCTCGAGAAACGGAGCTTCCAATGACTGCGATCCTATGAGCGAGGATCAACAACTGGTGTACCTCTACGTGCGGCATGAACGCAGCCCCCCGAAGGAGGTCAGTACAACAGGTACCAAGTATGTGAAACTGAAAATACTGTAATGAAATCACATTTTATCATTTTATAAAACCGTTTTGCGATAAGTGCTTGATTATGTCAAGTAAGGGCGCGTATCCCGAAATGATCACTCACACATAACTATGGGTCTCACGCCCATAATATCAATCATGCCCGTGGAACCCATTCCTCACTGCCGGCAGTACATGATGTAAAACAACACTCATATGTGAACCTGAACACTAGATCCTGCCTGCGTCATCAAACCGATCGGGCCAAGTAGAATAGCCAACTACGGTCGAAAGATAGTCATATCCCTTCACGGGCAAGTCGTGTTATACCGTATTTCAGTATATGCGTGAAATACGCACAAAATCTAGCCTTAAAGTTTAGGCACAAAACGTTTTTGGCACAACTCACAAAGCGAATAGTTTTCCACTAAAGCGTTTCCACGACTTTCGTAGGGTAAATTCGGCTATGCCATTTCTAATTTTGCGGATTTTTCAGAGGCGAAACATTTTGGACCAACGGGAGGCGACACTTGGCACCCTCCCATTGGTGGACTTGAAATCGCCCATTGGGCCAGAATTGGACAAGGTTGGCACGTTTTTGTGCCTTTGCAGAAGTCAAGGAGTTGGTAGGATATTTGTGTGTAGTAGATAGAATGGACACTTGCCTAAATCTTGTCCTTAGACTTGCCTAGCTCTTGGCTAAATCTTGGCCATTGGTTGGCCATGTCTTGACCTATAAATACCCCTTAAGATGAAGAGTTCTTCATCCACAAATTCCTTTCAAGTCTTGAAAATCCTCTCTCTCTCCTTGTAGCCTTTTTCGTCCAACACCCCCTTTTTAGTGAGCTTGGAGGCAACCCTCCCCAGCCTAGCGAAATCTACCCCCTCCTTGGTAGAAAAGTTGCCTTCTAGTATTGTTATAATGCCCAAAATACCTAGCCCAAATCCCTTAGTCCTTAGTAGAAGTTGTGAAGAACTTCTAAGGTTTCTGAGCTCTGAGCGCACAACTTAGGAGCTAAACCTTGCTCAGTAGCGACTTTATCTAGGATATTATTGGGCTTACCGAGGTAAATAATCCTAACCCTCTTTTGAATTAGAGAATACATACTGTAGTAGTATAAGAATAAGTATAAAATACTTAGAAGAATATCACAGAATAGAATTGAATTGTTATCACAAAGAAGGGTTTAAAGAAGAATAATCAAATTGTACTTACATAGAATGTTTTCTGATGAGACTTGAGTAGCTCAGGGCAGAAAGTCGCCCAATTTTCCGTAGGATATAGAACCCTCTGTTTAGAAAAGTTCACAAAGTATTCGAGCGTTGATAGGCGTGTCGACTATTATAGTGATTCTCTCGCGACATATTCAACTCGGCGGTGGTTTTTTGAGAAGGTATGTGATTCTTCCTAAAGCATGATATTTTACAATATATATGTAGTACGGTAGACGTACATGTGTTAATCGAATAATAACTACGGCAATGCCTCACGCTTAATCACGAATAATACTTACGGCAATGCCTCAACTAAGCTCGAATAATACTTACTGATGCCTGTGGCTTAAGCTGAATAATAAAGAACTGAAAGCATTTCAAAAGAATACTGAATCATTTTTAACAGAAGAGAACTAATTGGTTTTTAAAATAGAAGCTTAAGAGTTACACTAGCTTTATGGGAAGTTAAGTATAACCACTTAAGAATGATAAAAGAAACAGTTTGTCTATGTGTTTATAACAGACTTATATTGAATTGTGAAAAGAATAATAAGATGGTTTGATAAGTAGACATGATATGATGCTATGTGTGTTAGTGTCTTGTAACGTTCTTGTTGTGCTTATGTTGTTTAAAGATAAGTTGTTATGTTAGTGTACTATCACTCACCTCTTGACATATTACCGGGGGTTAAGCTGCCCTCCGATGCGGGGTAGACTCAGGCGGTCTGGGACCATGATTCGAGAATACCTCATGCGGGTCCAGGACCTATGCGAGCTACGGGAGTTCGGGTTAGTGATGCGGGTTATACCTCACGCGGTCTATGTGGCCATGCGGACTACGAGTCGGGGCGATGCAGGAGTAGCTACCCTCGATGCGGGGTTATGTACCTATGCGGGCCTATGTGAGTGGCCTATGCGGACTACGAGTCGAGATTAGGCTTGCATGGTGATACTACGCAATTGGCCTGCGATCATTCGCAACCTAGAAAAGACACATTCAGTTTACCTATTGTTGCTCTTGTTTATGATGTGGCACTATATGCGGTCCCTTCGTTGTTTCATACATACTTGCAAAACTGATTTTAAAATGATATGTTTTCATTTAAGTATGTTCTGCTTTCATATACTTAGTACCGTTATCGACCTCCTTGAGGCTGCGTTCATGCCGCGGTAAGAAGCAGTGCTAGATCCACATTCTTAGGATCTACGTTGGTGTCGAGCTCCATCTTTTCGGAGGCTCTACTTTGGGTATGATCTCCTGTTGTAGATAGTTTTGTATGATCGGGGTATGGCGGGGCCCTGTCCCGCCATAGTTGTATATTTCCTTAAGTGCTGTAGTCATGTTATGTATCGGATTTGACGTAATCGCTAAACCATGTTTATATATATATCTTAAAGGCGACATTTTCTCACATAAATTATGTCTTATTTTATAAACTGTTTCATGTCTTGCTTTATATTTCCGCTGATTACTCTGATGTATGACTACTTGGGTGCCCCGGTAAGGCACCAGTCACGGGCCCCGGAACGGGTCGTGACAAAAGTGGTATCAGAGCAGTTAATCCTCGGAAAGTGTCTACAGACCGTATCTAGTAGAGTCTTGATTATCGGTGTGTTGTGCAACACACCAATAATCAGGAGGCTATATGTTATTTAGTATTGGTTTCCATTCTTCTCACTCTTAGATCGTTCTTTATAGCTGTGTTAAAGTTGGACGCCTATAACGTATTCCTTTTTCTCAGATTATGCCTCCACGCAGGCAACCCGGCGAGAAGGCAACCGAGCCGCCATGAGGACACCTAGAGTCACGAGGCTCGCCCGATCTATACGAGCGGCGAGTTCCATGACGCCGCCGGCCCCAGCAGAGACCACAGTACCCACACCTCCCGCCCACGGCACGGGCGGAGGTTAGGAGTACAAGGAGATGGTCAACCCATCGCCGTGATCGTGGCGAACATGAGGACGGTGGATCACGTGATTAGATCCAGCCCCATCGTGCCGTGGTTCACCCGAGCGCAGAGTTTGAGGCCACGAGACTTCCCGAGTTGTAGCCCGAGTTTCGGGTCGAGGCCGAGGATCATCCGCAGGAGTTCATCCGTCACCATGTAGGATTTCGAGTGATCGAGCGTCGGAGACCGAGTCCGTGATCTTTGGTTCACATAGTGCGTGATACCGCAATCGATTGGTTTGATTCATGGGAGTTATCGGGAGAGCACGCGTCCCAGCTACTGGGATGAGTTCTCAGGCTTTCCTCACTTCTTGCCTCCACATACGAGGAGGCGCGGTGATAGATTTTTCTTCTGAGGCGAGAGACGACCGTCAGGGTGTACAATGTCGAGTTTGATTCATTGGCTCGATATGTCCCAGCGTTAGTAGCAGATATGGAGGATAGGGTGCACCTACGCCACCGCTAGATGACTATATGGCGAGTCATGTGCGGGTGTTTCTCTTCACCGGTATGGACATTACCCGCACGCAGCTCATGCTCTTGGATGTGAGGCGTAGAGACCGCGGGTTGAGCGGCCGAGAAGAAGACCAGGGCGGGGTCTTTTGGTAGCTATCGTGGTGGCGACCTCAGAAGCGATCAGATTTGCACCGGCTCCAGAGCACTCTGCCACCGCCCTCGGCATGCCAGATATTCGAGCGCATCAGGGCCCTGTGACTTGAGCGTCGAGCAGAGATGCGCCGACGGACCACCCTCGCCGGTGTGGCCGTCGCAGATCCCACCGGGAGTTGTGGTGCTACGGAGCTTGTTTGATTGTGGCGCAGGTCACTATGCGAGGCTTGTCAGACCAAGGCGAGCTTGATGGTAAGTCACCTACGTGTTCTTTCGCGGTCTTCTTCATCCTCGACCTACTCGCCCGGAGGCAAGGTACTCACGGACCAGCGGTCGCGGCAGGTCGTGGCGCTGGTCGATTCTAGCGGTCCTCGTAACCGCATTTATGCTTTGTCCGTAAGCAGATCGATGAGGCCTCACCGATGTCGCCACGGTACCTTATCGGTTCGGGTTTGATGTTTATGCCTTGATAGATCCGGTTCTACTCATTCTATATATCTCCCTTGTTGCTAGTAGGATAGGGATAGAGCCCGAGTCCATAGACCACTTCGAGGTAGCTACGCCATGGGTGATTCGGTGGTAGCTCTACGGTATATAGAGCTTGTCTGTGACTATTTACAATCGTCGGACCTAGCCGACTTGATAGAGTTGGAGATGATTGACTTCGACGTGATCATGGGGATGGATTGGCTAGCTTCTGCTACGCCAATGTAGACCGCAGAGAGAGAGTACGGTTCCGCTTTCTGAGGCGGTTGTTGAGTGGGAGGGCACCAGTACGCCGGTGGTAGGTTTATTTCACCTCAAGGCTAGGAAGATGGTGCGTAGGGTATATCTACCATCTCGCTCGGGTGTTTGATATCGAGGTGCGGTACAGATTTTCCGTCGCCCAAAGTGGTCGAGAGTTCCCGACGTGTTTCAGACGACCTCCCGGTATCCTCCCGAGAGAGATTGAGTTTTGTATTGACATATTGCGGACACTGGCTTTATTTCCATTCCGCCATACGTAATGGCCGAGTTGAGAGAGTTGAAGGATCACCTTAGGGATTTCTTTGGAGAAGCGGCTTCATCAGGCCTAGTGTTTCTCCCTCGGGAGCCGGTATTGTTCGTGAAGAAGAAGGGACGGGGCTGCGCATGTGTTGATTACGGTGAACAAGGTGACCATTAAGAACGTATACCCTTCCCGTGATTGATGATTTGTTCGACCGATTGCGGTAGCGAGGTGTTTCTCCAAGATTGATCTACGGTCGCTATCATCAAAGTAGTCGAGAGGTGGATGTCCCAGATCGCATTCGGACGATACGGGCATTATGAGTTCGTGGTCATGTCTTCAGGTTGACCAATGCTCCAGCATATTCATGGATTTGATGAACCGAGTGTTCAAACCATTTTTGGACACGTTTGTGATAGTGTTCATTGATGATATCTTGGTTTATTCTCGCTCAGGCGTGAGCACGCGAGCATTGAGGTATCTTGGCGCTTCTCCAGATCAGCGGACGCCAAGTTTTCCAAACGTGAGTTTTGGTTGACTTGATGGCGTTTCTTGGGCATATTGCTCGGGCCGATGGCATTCAGTGGATACGCCAAGATCGGCGATCGAGGACTTGGCCTGCACCTTACTCCGGCGCAGGTTCGCATTTCGGGCCTTGCAGGATATTATCCGGTTCGTGGAGAAGTTTGCTTCTATCTCGCACCATTGACTAGGCCGACTCGTGGCGGCCAAGTTTGATGGTGATGCTTGTCGCGTGGTTTCCATTCTTGAAAGAGATTGACGATCGCCCGTTCTTACTCTTCCGGAGGTCGGATGGTTATGTCGTATTGTAATGCCGCCGTGCATCGGGTTGGGATGTGTGTTGATGCAGCATGGCGGGGTTATTGTTATACCGTATTTTCGCAGTATATGCGTGGGACGACGTAGAAAATTTGAAACTTGTACTAAGGCTTGGCGAATTAATTTTGTTCACAACACCCGCTTAGAGTCGTTTTCGAAACGCTTTCCACTTCGTAGGGAATTTCCGGCTATGTCATTTTTAATTTTTGCGGATTTTTCCGAGAGACGAACGTGTTGGGCCAACAAGAGGCGCCACTTGGCACCTCCCATCAGCGGACGTGAGGCTCGGTTTGGACGAATTGAAGAGGGGGGAGTTGGTAGGATATTTTGTGTGTTAGTTGGTCAAGGACACATGGGTGAATCTTGGCCCTACACTTGCCTTGCACTTGGCAAAATCTTGGCCATTGGTTGGCCTTCACTGACCTATAAATACCCCTTCCTTTGAAGACTTCTTCATCCAAAAAAATCTCTAAGTCTTGAGCTCCTCCCCATTTCGTGAGGCCCCTCGGCAGAGTAGCGCCCCTCTAGTAGTGTGGCGTGGGGTACCCCTAGCCTAGTTGCTTTCGTATAATACCCCTTTGTGGTGTAGAAATACTCTCAAGTATTGTTATAATGCCCAAATTACCTTAGCCGATACCTTGTTGTATTCTAAGGTTATACCTATACGAAAATGCCTGTAAATACTATTATACTTCGTCTACCACAAACCGAAACCCTAGGAAAATCTCCATAGTCCGTTGGAGTATTGTGTGAAGTTGGTTAGAACTTCTAAGGGTGGTTTAGAGCGGGTCGAGCGCCGGTTGGAGCTAAACGATTGCCAGGATCGACTTTAACTAGGATAATTATGGGCTTATCGAGGTAATTATCTTGTCCTCTATCAGAATTGGAAATTACATATTGTTAGAATATATAGTTGAAGTATACTATATATAGAACTGAACGTAGTTATCGCAATGTCTTTTGACTTAAGCTGAATAATACTTACGCAATGTCTTGCGACTTAAGCCCGAATTTAAAGAAGAATCGAACAGTAATTACATAGGTATTACATGAGACTTGTGTAGTAGTAGTGAGTAGAATTGCACTGTTAGGGTTAGACGATAACCCCTGGTTGGCTTGGTAGCGGCCTCGATAGAGAGGAGATTTACGCTGTTGCGGGGAGGTCTTCGAATTTTCAGAGAATATTCTACGATTAGACCTAAATGTTAATAAGCGCCTTGTGGCCTTATAGGTTGAAGTACTACGCGTGGCGCGATCTACTTGGCAAGGAGTAGCCGACGTCAAAGTACTTGAGCGTTTTGTTATTAGTCAATACTCGCGAGGTACGCGAACCTCTTCCTATCTCTTCTAGCATGATATGTGTGAACTATGTAGTACGGCAGACGCATACGTGCTAAACGATTTGATTGTTTAAAACATAAAGTGTTATAACCGCTTTATGGAAGTTGGTTATAACAACTTTATGTTGGTAAGAAAATACTTGTGGTCTTTAAAAGGTAACTGATTTGAACTATAACTGGCTTGTTATGTGTTACTAAGAACTTGAAGTATTTCAAAAGATTTTTGAATCATTTTGAAAGAAGAAGTAATACTTGATTTTTGAAAAAACTTAAGAGTTATACTAGCTTTATGGGAAGTTAGGTATAACGGCTTAAGAATGTTTTACCGATTGGAAATCGTAATGTGTATCGACAAACCATCGCGCGCTAATAAAAGGAAATGTTTTGACTAATTAAGTATTATTAAAACCCGAGAAACTTCCATCTACATGTAAGCTAAGATGAGACAAAATGATATTTCCTAGATCACGGCTGCTGTAATAAGATTGTTATAAACAAGAATATCCTACTCACATGTAAGACTTATGTTTCTCAGATTGTTTAAAAGAGAATTATATTCTTAAATGAATAAGACTATGAACTACGAAACCTTTCTAAAATAAGAAACGTGAACATTTGAAATTAGGCAAACTTGGACGCTTGGAAAATAATGTTGTTACTTGATTTTACAAAGGTAAGTGTTTTGGTTTATTTAAAAGACGATCCTCTATTTTATACTACTGTATGGTGACTTATGTGAAAGCAACGGATTTTTAAAAGATTTAATGTATGAAGTACTTTAGGGGTAGATACCGAACTTGTTAGCTTAAAGTACCTCGTGTGTATAACTTGATTGTGTTGGTTTGTGATAGCCTTGTAATACTTTCTTGTTGATTGATAAGTAAACATGCTAGGATGTTACGTGTGTTAGTATCTTGTGATGTTGTGTAAAGGGATTTTCCTTTGTTGTGCTTATGTTGCTTAACGATAAGTCATTGTGTTAGTATTTACATCACTCATCTCGAGATGATTCCGGTTAAGCGCCTCCGACGCGAGGTAGACTCAGCGGGTCGATGGACCTATGATTCGAGAATACCTCGCAGTCCCAGGGCCTACGCGAGCTACGAGAGTTCCGTGTTAGTGTCGTCCTTTACGGTCACGCGGTCCACGGCTACGCGGATCGCGAAGTCGTGACGACGCCGGAGTAGCTACCCTCGCGGGAATACCTCATGCGGGCGATGAGATTGGCCTACGCGAGTCGCGGGAGTTCCAGGTTAGACGCATATCGATATCTGCGCAAGTGGCCGCTTTGATCATGTGACGGCCTAGGCAGATCTTATGATACGCCATGACCTTGTTGTGCGTGGGTTTTTAGTAGTCGGCTATGCGCCGCATTTACCCCAGACTGCTTTTATGACACGTGGGACCCGGTGTTCATGTGTGTTCCTCGGTGCTTTTATATCATAGATCGCCGGTGAGGAAGGTATTCCACGGGCATGATTGATGTTGTGGGCCCGAGACCCATTGTTATACTTGAGTGATGACTTGAGGCGCGAGTCCCGACGACATGATCGCTTTGTTGTAAATCGTAGTTTGGTTATCATACATGTCTCGCTTTATATGATCGCTATGATTTCATTTACGTGATTTATTTTTAGTTTCACATACCTGCACTGTTATCGACCTCTCCCGAAGTGCGTTCATGCCGCAGTAAAGGTACACCATCGCCGATCCTCGCCTTAGGGTCACGCCATTGTTGGGAAAGCTCCGTTTCTCAGGAGGCTTATCGTGGTATAGTCCCTGTTGTAGGTGCTACATTCGTGGGTATGACGGACCTGTCCGTCGTTCTGTCGTGATCTTTTCTTAGAGGTCCGAGTAATCGTTGTGGCGGGTTTGTAAAGAAAGGATTAAACTGCTCATTTTGAAAGAGTTGTTATTATTATTTACGCCGAAGGCAAGTTTTCTAAAGATAATTGTCAGACGCTTCTTGTTATTTCATAATATGTCTTGTATCGTTTTATGTTCACTGATTACTCGATGTTGTGTCACTAGGTACCCGGTAAGGCACCACCACGCCCATTGGTCGTGTGCTTATAGCATACGCATCCCGACACCAAGAAACACGAGAGGAACTACCCCACCCATGATTCGGAGTCACATGTGATTCACGCCAAGATCCGGAGGCACTATTTGTACGGGGTTCACGTGGATATTTTTACGCACCACAAGAGCCTCCAAGATATCTTCACCGCAGGAGTGAACTTACGCGCAGACGGTGGTTAGAGTTGCTTAAGGATTACGATGTTGATATCCTGCACCACCCGGGAAGGCCATGTTGTGGAAGATGCCTAGTCGTAGGTCGACGGGAGCCTATCGATGTGCACTGCAGAGGAGGGCATGGTTCGTGATTTGCATCGCTTAGCGAGCCTCGGTGTCCGCTTGATTGATTCTCGATAGCAATGGGGTTAGAGTCCGCGAGGTTGCCGAGTCTTCCATCGCCGAGAGGCGAAGAGGCAACGATTCGAGGATCCGCTTTGATTCGATATCGCGATACATCTCCGTGAGGGCAAGCGGTCCTGAGGTAGCACCACGGGGTGCTAAGGTTTGAGGGCAGGTGTGTGTTCCAGATGTTTCAGGCTTGGCAGCAGTTCTCGGGAAGCACACGCGCATTACTACATCCATCCAGGTCGACCAAGATGTACCACGACCAGATCTGTATTGGTGGGATGGCTTGAAGAGGGACGCTGCAGAGTTCGTGAGCTCAAAGCGTGTTGTCGCAGTGAAGGCAGAGCACCGCAGGCCCGGTGGTTTGTTACGCACGATAGAGATCCCGACTTGGAAGTGGGAGGTGATCAACATGGACTTCATCACAGATTACCTCGCACTCGCAGAGACATGATTCTATTTGGGTTATCGCCGACAGTCGACGAAATCAGCCCACTTTCTTCCCGTCAGACGACTTTTTCTACCGAGGATTATGCCGACTTTACATCCGAGAGATCGCCGATCGCATGGAGTCCCTATTTCGATCATATCGCATGCAGAGCCTGGGCCACGCTAACTTCGGAGGTCTTTCCGCAGAGGTTTAGGGACGCAGTGAGCTCGGTAATCGTGCATTCCATCCACGTATTGCACGGACAAAGCCGAGCGCACTATCCGCACTTCGGCGATATGCCGCGAGCCCGTGTTATCGACTTCGGGGCTGGGAGGATCATTTGCCTCTAGTTGAGTTCGCACAATAATAACTACCACTCCAAAGATTCAGACGGCGCCTTATGAGGCCTTGTATGGGAGGAAGTGCAGACGCCTATAGGTTGGTTCGATGTGGGCGAGTGCAGCTAATGGGACCAGATTTGGTGCAGCAGTGGATAAGGCGAAGCTTATCCGAGAGCGGCTATCGATACTCGTAGTCGATGTGGTCATACGCAGATCATCGCCGCCAGATCCGGAGTTCGCAAATGATGATTGGGTTTTCTCGGTGCCACCCATGGCGGTGTGATGAGATTCGGAAGAAGAAACTTCGGCCGTACATCGGGCCGCTTGGTGTCGCAGGCAGGCAAGGTTGCCTATGAGCCGATCTCGCCGTCCGATCCGGAGGCGGTGCATCCGGTTTTCACGATCTACGCCGGCGAGATGTATCGGATCCATCTAGGGTACACCGATCGACGATGTCCGTGTGACCGAGGTTATCGACGAGAGATTCCCATGGCGATAGTCGATCGTCGTTAGGCGCCCGCGGACGAAGGGCGTGGCTTCGGCCAAAGTCTTGTGGCGAACGAGCTCGCGGAGGAGATGACGTGGGAAGTCGAGGAGGACATGAGGCGAAGTATCTCACCTATTCCCACCTCCGTGTAATTCACTTTCCTACTTGTAAATCTTCATTATCGCTTATGCCTAAGTGTTGTTCGCGGCGTGTGTGGCATTTGCAATCGCTTAAGTTATGAAGAATCTTATCGTTAATCGTTCAAGGAACATTCGGGACTAATGTTTCTAAGGGGGGGAGAATGTTATACCCCGTATTTCCAGAGTATGTACGTAAGGGAATACGTACAAAAGTCTAGCCTTAAAGTTTAGGCACAAAACGTTTTTTTTTTTGGCACAACTCACAAAACGAATAGTTTTCCGACGAAACGTTTCCACAGCTTTCGTAGGGTAAATTCCGGCTATGCCATTTCTATTTTTTGCGGATTTTTCCGAGAGACGAACATTTGACCAACGGAGGGCGACACTTGGCACCTCCCATCGTGGATTTGAAATCGCCCATCGACGAATTGGACAAGGTTGGCACGCTTTTTGTGCCTTTGCACAAGTCAAGGAGTTGTAGGATATTTGTGTAGTAGATGTAATGGACACTTGCCTAAATCTTGACCTTACACTTGCCTAGCACTTGGCAAATTCGCCCTTGGTTGGCCATGTCTTGACCTATAAATACCCCTTAAGATGAAGAGTTCTTCATCCACAAATTCCTTTCCAAGTCTTGAAAATCCTCTCTCTCCTTGTAGCCTTTTTCGCCCAACACCCCCTTTTTAGCGAGCTTGGCCGAGGCAACCCTCCCCAGCCTAGCCGAAATCTACCCTCCCTTGGTAGAAAAGTTGCCTTCTAGTATTGTTATAATGCCCAAAATACCCTAGCCCAAATCCCTTAGTCCTTAGAGAAGTCATGAAGAACTTCTAAGGTTTCGAGCCACCTGAGCGCATAACTTAGAGCTAAACCTTGCTCAGCGCGACTTTATCTAGATATTATCGGGCTTACCGAGGTAAATAATCCTAACCTCTTTGAATTAGAGAATACATACCGTAGTAGTATAAGAATAAGTATAAAATACTTAGAAGAATATCACGTATCAGAATTGAATCAAGTATCACAAAGAGGCGGTTTAAAAGAAGAATAATCAAATTGTACTTACATAGACTGCTTTCACAAAGAGACTCGAGTAGCTCACCGTAGGGAAGACGCCCAATTTTCCGTAGGATATAGAACCTTCTGCTTAGAATCACATAAAGTAGTTCAACGCTGATAGACGTGTTCGACTATTATAGTCGATTCTTCGCGCGACATATTCAACTCGGTGTGGTTTTCACGGTAAGGTATGTGATTCTTCCTAAAGCATGATATTTTACAATATATATGTAGTACTGAGACGCATACGTGTTAATCGAATAATAACTACGCAGAATGCCTCACGCTTAAGCTCAATAATACTTACGACAATGCCTCACCGCTTAAGCCCGAATAATACTTACTGCAATGCCTCACGCCTAAGCCCAATAATAAAGAACTAAAAGCATTTCAAAAGAATCGAATCATTTTTAATGTAAGAGAACTAATTGGTTTTAAAATGTGTTTAAGAGTTATACTAGCTTTATGGGAAGTTAAGTATAACCACTTAAGAATGATAAAAGAAACAATTTTGCCTATGTGTTTATAATGCACTTATATTGAATCGTGAAAAGAATAATAAGATGGTTTGATAAGGTATACATGATACGACGCTACGTGTGTTAGTGTCTTGTAACGCTCTTGTTGGCTTATGTTGTTTAAAGATAAGTCATATGTTAGTGTACTATCACTCACCTCTTGACATATTACCGGGGTTGTCGCCTCCGACGCGGGTAGACTCAGCGGTCCGGGACCATGATTCGAGAATACCTACGCGGTCCAGGGACCTATGCGAGCTACGGAGTTCCGTGTTAGTGACGCGGGTTATACCTCACGCGCCATGTGGCCATGCGCGACTACGAGTCCGTGACGACGCCGAGGAGTAGCTACCGACGCGGGTTACGCACTACGCGGCCTACGCAGTGGTCATGCGACTACGAGAGTCCGTGATTAGGCTTGCATGGTGATACTACGAAATTGGCCCTCGCTCGATCATTCGCAACCTAGAAAAGACTCGCACGCTTACCTATTGTTGCTCTTGCTTATGATGGCACTATGCGCGGTCCCCTCGTTGTTTCATACATACTTGCAAAACCGATTTTAAAATGATATGTTTTCATTTAAGTATGTTACGCTTCATATACTTAGTAATGCCAGATCGACTCCTTCTGGGCCGCTCATGCCGCAGGTGGCAAGCAGTGCTAGATCCACAATCTTAGATCTCTACGCTGGCGCCTGAGCTCCATCTTTTCCGAGGCTCTACTTTGGGTACGATCTCCTGTCAGAGATAGTTTTGTATACCAGGTATGGCGGGCCCCGTCCCGCCATAGTTGTATATTTCAGAGGTCAGAGTCATGTTGTACAAGATTTGATGTAATCGCTAAACCATGTTTATATATATATGCCGAAAGGCGACATTTTCTCACATAAATCGTGGTCTTATTTTATAAATCGTTTCATGTCTTGTTTTATATTTCCGATTACTCGACAGATGTATGACTACTGGTGCCCTCTGCAAGGCACCACCACGGCCCTGAATGGGTCGTGACAAGATTAAGCCAACTACTACCCAAAAGCTAGCCACGCGAATCGCCGAGGCAAAGATCTTAAGCTAGCGCATTCTAGCCTACCGTATCACGAGATACGACCGAGGTAAGTATCTTAAGCTATCTACCGAGCCCGCCGATACACGAAAATGACCAGACAAGTATCTAAAGCGTGCCAGAACTACATGTACAAATCAAGCCCGTGATCGCCACACCGCGACAAGCTTCATGGATTAGCGGCCCATGGACTAATAACATAAACCTCACAACGACCGCACGCCCCAAGATCTTACTCAGATAAGCATGGCCATGAAACCATCCCATCGACGCATACCCACGGACCATCCATCGCTTCAAGATGTCCAAAGGAAATAACCAGATAATACTCAAAGTGGACGATACCGCGACCATCCAACGGTCAATATGTCCAAAAGAAATAACCGATAATACTCAAAGCGGACGATACCGCGACCATCCAACGGTCAAGATGTCCAAACAATCAATCGATAGTCCGCCTCCCGAGACACCAGAGCACAGAATCAAAACACTTGCACAACAAAGGCTATCACAACAAGCATAGGCAAGTTCAACGTACTTTCATTTTATATCAACAATCCGGGTTTCAACCCCAAAATACTACATACTTTCATTCTTTCAAAAATACCTCTTTTTATGTAAAATCCACACGATACCAATACTCGTAGTATCAAAAACACGTTTTCTTTTCAAACCAAATTACTTCACCTTCGTAAAAATCTTTACAAGACCTTTAAAATCAAGTACTCTATACTTTTAAACCAAGTGCTTTTCTTTTAAAACAACATCAAGTATTCTTTTAAAACCCAAATAACTTACTCTTTTCAAAACAAGTAACCTATACTTAAATCAAGTTACTTCTCCTTTTCCAAAATCAAGTCGTTTAGCTTTCAAAATCAAATCTTTCTTTTATCTTCATAAAGTCGTTATAACTAACTTCCCATAAAGCCATTATAACACTTTATGTTTTAAACAAACAAAATTCATTTCATACACGTACGTCTACCGTACTATATAGTTCACAACAATCATGCTCAAGAGTATAGGAAGAATCACATACCTCTTCGGCTTAATCCACAAGCCAAGTCGAGTATGCCGCGCGTAGAAGATCCACCTATAATATTCACAATACATCTATCAACTTCTAGTTCTCTTCGTAGTATATTCTAAGTAAATAGTTCCTTATTCTACGGAAAATTCGGCAGCACCTCCCCCCCGCAATCACATAAATAACCTCCCCCTAACAAGGCCTGCTACCAAGCCAACAACTTCAAGGGGATTACACGTCTAACCGGACGTGTTCAATTCTGCTTCACAATAATACTACACAAGTCTACTGTAAATACAGTCCAATGTAAATACAGTTCAAACCTTTATAATCATCCTTCCAATATATCTTATACTCAATTCTAAACTACTACAATATGTAATATCCAATTACAATAGGGGGACACATATCATTACCTCGATAAGCCCAAAACTATCCAAGATTATATGTCGATCCTGAGCAACGTTTAGCTCCAAATCCTGACGCTCCAACCCGCTCCAAGCAACCCTTAGAAGTTTCTAAACAACTTCTCTTAACACTTCAACCAAGATATGAAGATTTTTCAGTGGTTTCGCCATGACTATCGAATAAAGTGGTATTTCCTGCCCTAGTATCAAATAACTTTGAATACTACTAGGATACTAGGCTAAGGTATTTGGGATTATACTACAATACTTGAAGTATTTTCTACACAAGTGTGTGGACGAAAAGCAACTACAAAGCGTAGGGATATTTTAGCCTTGGAAAGTCTTTAAGAGTGGACGAAGAATAGTCTGCACCAAGGGGGTATTTATAGAGAATTCAAGGATCAAGATCTACGCAAGTGTGGTCAAGATCGCCATGTGTGTGGGTCCCACCACACCACATGGCAACTAAATTAAGCTCCAAGTTGTCACGCCATTTCGCCAAGGACCAATTCACCAAGGTGCCACACGGGGTGACACGTGTCGCCTCTACTGCCCAAAATATTTCGATTCAAAATATCCAAAATAATTTAAAATCTCAAAACAAAGCTGGCTACAAACCGTCAGAATTTTCTCCCGTGGGTCCCACGTGACCATTTCCGAAAATAAAATCTCATAATTCTAATATAATCCAAGAAGCCCAAATACCAAATCTGGGAATCCAATTCCCATCAACGAACCTTTTTCCTTCACAAATCCCGGAAACTTTTCCGTCGAAAAATCACATCTTTCTTTCTTTCCAATATTCCTGTCGTATTCTCGTACGTACGTCCTCTCATACATACCCTGGAACTACGGGGTATAACAATCGACAATTAGCAAAACGCTCCAAAGTACTATAACCTTGCTAGCCTTTTCCACCCTTCAAGTAGAATACGCTACTCGTAGTACTTCAACCTATAATGGCCATGAAACGTCTATTAACTTCTAGATCCCTTCGTAGAATATTTCTAAGTACAAGGTTCCCTATTCTACGGAAAATTCGGCAGCACCTCCCCCGTTTCTACTCAATTCTCCACCTTTTTCAAGGCCCGATAATAGTAACCAACATGCCATAATTAAGGCGCAATAATTCCGAAATTTAAAGAAGGGGATCACACGCCCAAACGGAACGCGATTAACAATCTCTCCTTCATAACAACAATAATTAAATAAGGGGATAACACGCCCAAACGGAACGCGATTAACAATCTCACCTTCATAACAACAATAATTAAAGAAGGGGATAACACGCCCAAACGGAACGCGATTAACAATCTCTCCTTCATAACAACAATGTAAATACAGTCCAAAGTAAATACGGTCCAAAGTAAATACTCCCTTAAGTTGGGGTCCTTGGCCAACTTTTACAATTTTACTTATCCAATTACTTCATTAGTCTTCCAACTTATATTCCAATCTTAATATAAGTTATAGTTCCTTTGTTGTTAACCTCTTAGTAAGTAATGGATACATTTTTACCATTTTAATGGATAATATGCCAATTCTCCTTTTAACATCTTAACATGATCCAAATCTTTCTTTATATCTTATAGTCCATAATATACTTCCAATATATGTATAATATCCATATATACATAATAATCAACTTCACAAAGAGGTTAAGGTTCATTACCTCAAAATAGCCCAAAAAACGTGACTGTCCAGATTTTTAGCCACTGCTTCGTCAGCTGAACTTGTAACGTCGATAACTCTCTACTCCAGTGTCCTATCGACGAGAGGTTTGTTGCGTTGGAAACTAGACTCGACGAACTTCATTTTAGGCTTTTGAAACACCCAAAAAATCATAATATGCTAGGAGAATTCCCTTCCAAATTTGACTAAAAATCTGTCCAAAACAGTCCCGAAAAATCTGCCCACTCTCGGCCAAGGGGGGTTTCTGAGGCTAGGGGTGTGAAATCTTGTCTAACTCTTGGTTAATAATCTTCCTAATACATTAAGGAAGAACACTTATAAGTTTAATAATTTTTGGACAACATTTGCTCAAGTAAAGGGGGGTTTGGACAAGAACAAGAAGGGAGGGAGAGAAAATATTTTCAAGTCTTGAAATGTTCTTAGTGTGGAAGATTTTCATCAACTAGAGGGGTTTATATAGGACAACCAAGGTGTCACGACCAACTGGCCCGTGGATCGTGCCTTACCCCGGCACCCTCGTGATACAACATCGAGAGAATCCGAAATAAAAACATAAACATGAAACAAGAGACATGATAAATAAACAGCAACCAAAACAGCTTGTCAGATATATACATAAAACCCGAACAGCTTATCCTTTTTACAAACTCGCCACAACAAGATTACAAACCTCTAAGAAGTGATAACAACTATGACGGACAGTGGCCCCGCCATACCTCAATGTACAAGAACTCATGCACTGTGGTAACATACCAAAAGATAAGCCTCCGAGAAACGGCTTCCAATACGCTGAATCGTGATCCTATGAGCGAGATCCACAACCGATGTACTTACCGCAGATGAACGCAGCCTCAAGGAGGTCGCATAACAGTACCAAGTATGTGAAATCAAAAATATCAGAATGAAATCATAACGCTTATATACAATAGAGACATGTATGATAACCAAACTACACTCATAACATAAAAGGGCCATGTCAAGTCGTGACTCACGCCTCAAAGTCATCCTCATGCCCGTGGAACTCCTTCCTCACCGCTGCGCCTAGGTACAAACCATGTGATACGATAACATGTCTCGCCCATCTCATGGACCCAAAGATAGAAACGCAGTGGAATACATTCTGCTCATCTCACGAACTCTAGTCGGATGGAATACATTCCTGGCCCATCACACGGACTCGTAGTGATGGAATACATTCTGGCCCATCTCATGGACTCCTGAATGGATGGAATACATTCCCGGCCCATCCTACGGACGCGTGAGTCGAGTGAAATACATTCCTGCTCATCCTACGAACGCTGTCGAATGAGTGAATACATTCCTGCTCATCCTACGAACCCAGAGTCGAGTGAAATACATTCCTGCTCATCCTACGAACCGTAGTCGAGTAAAATACAGTACTTGCACAACAAGGCTATCACACGCAAACATAGGCAAGTTACACACAACTTAAGGTACTATCATTTTATGCCAAAATCCCTGCTCGACTTTCAGAGTATTACATACATTAACTCTCTTTTTAAAAAGATACGCTTTTTCACAAAAGTCACACAATGTTCGTAGTATAAAATAGAGTGACTATCTTTTAAGTAAACCAAAACACTTCCCTTGTAAAATCAAGTAACACATTATTTTCCAAACGCTCAAGTTTGCCTAATTTCAAATGCTCGCTTTCATTTTCAAAGGTTTCAGAGTTCATAGTTTTAATCACTTAAGAATATAATTCTCCTTTAAAACAAATTTGAGAAACATATAAGCCTTATGAAAGTAGTTGTTCTTGTCTATTACAATCTTATAAAAGCAACATGATCTAGAAATGTAATATCATTTTGTCTCATCTAGCTTCTATGCAGACGGAGGTTTCTACTGGTTTTAATAACAATTAGTCAATACATTTCCTTTAGTAACGCCGCAATGGTTTGTTCGATACTTAATCTCATTTCCAAATCAAGAAACATTATTCTTTAAAACCAATTACTCATTATCGCGAATGAGGTTTTACAACATTTTAACAAAATTTATAACAAGTCAAACTAAGTCAAGTCTCTTATCTTTCAAGATCAAGTCTCTTAACTTTCAAAATCAATAAACCATTCTTTTACCTACATAAAGTCGTTATAACTAACTTCCCATAAAGCTATTATAACACCCTATGTTTTAAACCAACCAAATCACTTAGCACATGTACGCTCACCGCACTACATAGTTCACAACAATCATGCTAGAAAAGATAGGAAGAGGTTCACATACCTCGCGACGATTATCGACAAATAGCAAAACGCCCAAGTATTTCAACCCGCTTGGCTACTCCTAAGCCAAGTAGATCACGCCACACGTAGTACTCCACTCCTAAAATGGTCATAGTACTCCTATCAAACCTTTCTTACCATTGAAGACTTATACCAATAAAAAGCCCTCAAAATCTACGGAAATTTCGGCAGCACTTCCCCCGTTTTTACTCACTTTTCCATCTTTTACCAAGGCCCGAATAACCGTAATATATATACCATATATATATATAAGGCGTAATAATTAAACAACATAAGTGGGATTACACGCCCAAACTAGAACGCTGTTTACTATCACGCCCATAACAACAATAAGTAAAAGCAGGGATTACGCGCCAACCGTAACGCGTTTACTATCACGCCTTCATAACAACAATAATTAAAAAGGGATCACACGCCAAACTAACGCGATTGAAAATCTTCCCAATGTAAATGTAAATACCCAATGTAAATACAAATTCAAAGTAAATACAAATTTAAGTTGGGGTCCTTGGCCAACTTTGTCCATTTTACTTATCCAATTTACTCATTAGTCATCCAACTTATATTTCCATTGTTAATATAAGTTATAGTTACTTTGTTAATTACTTCTTCACAAGTAAGATACGCTTACCATTTTAACGGCAAACGGCCAATCCTTTCTTTTAACAAGTTAACAAGATCCAACTCTTCCAAACTTTACTCCATATATTATATATTCATAATATACTTATAATATATGTATATTGACTAAAATCACAAAGAGGTTTAAGCTTCACTACCTCAAATAGCCCAAAAATCCAAGTTCTTAAAGTCGCCCAAGCAAGTCTTAGCTCCAAATCTTTACTGCCCAATCCGCTACAAGCAACCCATAAAGCTCCTAACCAACTTCTCTTCAAGATTCAACTCCAAAAAGTGAAGAACACTTGTGGTTTCAAGATGACAACTTTCGCCAAGGCATCCCTTCAAGGCTGTGGTGTGAAATCTTTTCCAACTCTGGTACACAATCTTCCTAACACCTCAGGGAAGAACACTTGAGATTTTAAGAATTGTTGGACAAATTTTGCTCAAGAAATGGGGCAAAACCGAGAGCTCTGTGTCAAGGAGAATGAGGGTTTTTCAAGTCTTCAAATGTCTAAGTGGAAGATTTCATCAACTAAGGGTGCATATATAGACAACCAAGGGCTAGGATGAAGGCAAGTGTGTGGTTGAGATTGGGGACAAGTTGCGTGGTCCCACAAGCCACTTGTCCACACTAAAATATCTAGCAAGACTGCCACTGGCTTGCCACTCTGTCGCGGATTTCGCCAAGAGCCACCTGTGGGTGACACGTGTCGCCTCCTATTCGCCCAAAATATTTCATCTTCCGAAATATCCATAAAGGCCAAAATCTCAAAACAAAGTGGCTACAAAATCAGAATTTCTCCCGTGGGCCCCACGTGACCAATTCCTAAATAAAATCTTATAATTCTAATATAATTCAAGAAGCCCAAATACCAAACTGGGAATCCACCCCATCAACGAACCTTTTTCCTTCACAAAACCCTAAACTTTTCCGTAAAAATCACATCTTTCATTCTTTCCAAAATTTCGTCAGATTCTCGCACGCACGCCCTCACATACATACTCGAACTACGGGTATAACATTCTTCCTTAGAAACATTCGTCCCAATGTTCCTTCTAAGTCTCCTAACGCATTTGCGCTTCAGATAGTCTTCACTACTATACTTATAAAACCGATCATTCCACCAATGGCCGTAATATAACATGTGCGCAAAACTCAAATCCATGCCAACGAGGAATCATTTCTAATCTCACAACAGCTCCCACTAGCTTCCATTTACTCTAAGGCCATTCCCGGCCTTCGCAATCCGACTCAGGTCGAACGCATCCACGAACCCGTACGATGGTTACCTAAACTTAGGCCTAGCACCTCGTGATCTACCACCGGCGACCACCTCGAACCGACCCCACCTCAACTGGCCGCGGTTGACCCGCAATGGTCCTCAACCCGACCCTAAACGCGCCAACTCTTGTTCCCGATCCGAACAATCTTAATTCACGCCATGAAAGCTACCACTTCCATCTCACACTACCCATGTAATTATCCCACAATATTTCCCGCATACCAATTACATCAACAAAGACCAATCAGAAATCACCCACTCAAGACGGCCTCGCCTAAGGTCTCCACGATAAAACTCTAAGGTTCACACTTTCCATGCCCCCACACTTATCCTTCCAACTAACCATGTTTTCTAACTTACAAATAACACAACGCTTATCCGCATAGCACACAATAATAAGATCATCATATCGCGCAAACAAAACTCTGTAGGTTAAGGATATACCGTATCTACCGCTTCACTCTAATCATAGGCCCGCAGGCGCATACCGTCAGGGGAGACGAACTCGCCATCGATCCGCAGGTCGCGCCACGCCGCCGCATTCTCCTATAAGCACATTCTTCGCCACATGGCTCGACGGCCGCAGTGAAACAAGCACCAAGAAAGACGACATTCCCGACGACGCCGCCACATCGCGCACACCGGCGGGACATGAATCTCGCTGCTAGAACTCACGATATCCGCGGAACCGAAGCCCCGAGCCCTCACGCCTCCCGAATCACCTAACGCCCCAAGATCGAGGACCACTGCATCGGGCGGCGTGCATAACTAGCTCGCCACCGAGGCGTCCGCCTCGCAAGTTACCAAAGGACCTCGCTGCTCGCCTTCTTCGCTGATCCCTGGCCATTCCGCCGACCTCTCCGCGCCTCACATCCAAGTGCATGAGCTCGCATGCGGCAATGTCCATGCCCGGCCAAGAGCTACACCAACAAGCTCGCCAAGTAATCATCGAGCCCGGTGACGTAGCGGCACTCGCCCTCCATATCGGCCACTAAGGCGGGACATACCGAGCCAACGAGTCAAACTCCACGCTGTACTCCCTAACCAGACGCCTGGCCGCTTTAACGCCAAAAACTGTTTACCCGAGCCCTCTCATCCGCGAGGCAAGAAATGTGCAAGAAATGCCTTGAGAACTCGCCTAAATCGCTGGAGCGCATGTTCTCGACGCTTCCATGAATCAAACCACGATCGCAAGATCACGCAATGATGCGAACCCAATACCACCGACTCGCTCGAGACTCGATCACTACGATCCGTCAGAGTCGCTTGATAAACTCCCGAGGGTCATCTTCGCTTCGATCCATGTAACATCGGGCTACAACTCGTAAAGTCCCGTAGTCTCAAATCGCTCGCCGGGTGAACTACGGTGCTATCGACCGAATCGCCAGATCCATCCTTCTCATATTCGCCACGACTCGCCAAGAATCGCCATCTCTTGTACTTATCTCATCTCGCTTCCAGCCGGGACCGAGGCTCGTGTATCAGAGTCTCAAGCCATCGCCGCGCTTAAACTCGCCGGCCAAGGGCGGCGTCGCAAAACTCGCCGCCGAAGCACTATTCGTGTAACGACCGGCCTTCGCCCCAGAATCCCTCCGTGTTTACTACGCCTCGGCCGCTTTGCCTTCCGGGGCCCCGATTGCCATGCGGAGGCATAATCGCACATAAGAATACGCCGCAGGAGTCCAACCGACAACACAAATTTCTAAGGCACGATCTCGTAATGAGAAGAATGGAAACTAATCCTAAATGTCTCGCAGCCTCCTCGACATAGATGTGGTGCACAACACACCGATAATCGCACTTACTGTACACGGTCAGACACTTTCCGAGGACTAATCGCTCGATACCACTTTTGTCACGACCAACCGGCCCGTGGATCGTGCTTACCTCGCACCCTCGTGATACAACATCGAGAGAATCGGAAATAAAAACATAAACATGAAACAAGAGACATGATAAATAAACAAAGCAACCAAAACAGCTTTCTCAGATATATACATAAAACCCGAACAGCTTATCCTTTTACAAACTCGCCACAACAAGATTACAAACCTCTAAGAAGGACAACAACTATGACGGACAGGCCCCGCCATACCCGAATGTACAAGAACCCTGCACTGTGTGGTAACATACCAAAAGATAAGCTCTCCGAGAAACGGGCTTCCTAATACGCTGAATCGTGATCCATGAGCGAGGATCCACAACCGATGATTTCTACTCATGCAGATGAACGCAGCCTCAAGGAGGTCAAGCATAACAGTACCAAGTATGTGAAACTGAAAATATCAGAATGAAATCATAATATTTATATACAATAGAGACATGTATGATAACCAAACTACACCATAACATAAAAGCAGCTATGTCAAGTCGTGGACTCACGCCTCAAAGTCATCCTCACGCTCGTGAACTCCTTCCTCACCGCCTAGCCTAGGTACAAACCATGTGATACGATAATATGTCTCGCCCATCTCATGGACCCAAAGATAGAAACGCAGGAATACATTCCTGCTCATCTCACGAACTCTAGAATCGGATGGAATACATTCCTGGCCCATCACACGGACTCCTGTAGTCGATGGAATACATTCCTGGCCCATCTCACGGACTCTGAGTCGGATGGAATACATTCCCGGCCCATCCTACGGACGCGTAGTCGAGTGAATACATTCCTGCTCATCCTACGAACGCTGAGTCGAGTGAAATACATTCTGCTCATCCTACGAACCGTAGTCGAGTGAAATACATTCCTGCTCATCCTACGAACCCAGAGTCGAGTAAAATACAGTACTTGCACAACAAGGCTATCACACGCAAACATAGGCAAGTTACACACAACTTAAGGTACTATCATTTTATGCCAAAATCCTGCTCGAATTTCTAGAGTATTACATACATTAACTCTCTTTTTAAAAAAGATACGCTTTTTCACAAAAGTCACACAATGTTCGTAGTATAAAATAGAGTGACTATCTTTAAGTAAAACTAAAACACTTCCTTGTAAAATCAAGTAACACATTATTTTCCAAACGCTCAAGTTTGCCTAATTTCAAATGCTCGCTTCTCATTTTAAAGGTTTCAGAGTTCATAGTTTTAATCACTTAAGAATATAATTCTCCTTTAAAACAAATTTGAGAAACATATAAGCCTTATGCATGAGTAGGTTGTTCTTGTCTATTACAATCTTATAAAAGCAAATGATCTAGAAATGTAATATCATTTTGTCTCATCTTAGCTTCTATGCAGATGGAGGTTTCTACTGGTTTTAATAACAATTAGTCAATACATTTCCTTTAGTAACGCCGCAATGGTTTGTTCGATACTTAATCTCATTTCAAATCAAGAAACATTATTCTTTAAAACCAATTACTCATTACTCGCGAATGAGGTTTTTACAACATTTTAACAAAATTTATAACAAGTCAAACTAAGTCAAGTCTCTTATCTTTCAAGATCAAGTCTCTTAACTTTCAAAATCAATAAACCATTCTTTTACCTTACATAAAGTCGTTATAACTAACTTCCCATAAAGCTATTATAACACCCTATGTTTTAAACCAACCAAATCACTTAGCACACGACGCTCACCGCACTACATAGTTCACAACAATCATGCTAGAAAAGATAGGAAGAGGTTCACATACCTCGCGACGATTATCGACAAATAGCAAAACGCCCCAAGTACTTTCAACCCGTCTGGCTACTCCTAAGCCAAGTAGATCACGCCACACGTAGTACTCCACTCCTAAAATGGTCATAGTACTCCTATCAAACCTTTCTTACTATCAAGACTTATACCAATAAAAAGCCCTCAAAATCTACGGAAATTTCAAAAGACTTCCCTGCTTTTACTCACTTTTCCATCTTTTACCAAGGCCCGAATAACCGTAATATATATACCATATATATATATAAGGCGAATAATTAAACAATATAAAGAAGGGATTACACGCCCAAACGGTAACGCGTTTACTATCACGCCCATAACAACAAGTAAAAGAAGGGATTACGCGCCAACCGTAACGCGTTTACTATCACGCCTTCATAACAACAATAATTAAAAAGGGATCACACGCCAAACTAACGCGATTGAAAAATCTTCCCCAATGTAAATGTAAATACAAACCAATGTAAATACACCAAAGTAAATACAATTCTTAAGTCAGTCCTCGCCAACTTTGTCCATTTTACTTATCCAATTTACTCATTAGTCATCCAACTTATATTTCCATTCTTAATATAAGTTATAGTTACTTTGTTAATTACTTCTTCACAAGTAAGATACGCTTACCATTTTAATGGCAAACGCCAACTTTTCTTTAACAAGTTAACAAGATCCAACTCTTCCAAACTTTACTCCATATATTATATATTCATAATATACTTATAATATATGTATATTGACCAAAATCACAAAGAGGTTTAAGCTTCACTACCTCAAATAGCCCAAAAATCCAAGTTCTTAAAGTCGCCCAAGCAAGTCTTAGCTCCAAATCTTTACTGCCCAATCCGCTACAAGCAACCCATGTAAGCTCCTAACCAACTTCTCTTCAAGATTCAACTCCAAAAAGTGAAGAACACTTAGGGTTTCAAGATGACAACTTTCGCCAAGGCATCCCTTCAAGGCTGTGGTGTGAAATCTTTTCCAACTCTTGGTACACAATCTTCCTAACACCTTAGTGGAAGAACACTTGAGATTTTAAGAATTGTTGACAAATTTTGCTCAAGAAATGGGGCAAAACCGAGAGCTCTAGGTCAAGGGAGAAGTGAGGGTTTTTCAAGTCTTCAAATGTCTAAGTGGAAGATTTCATCAACTAAGGTGCATATATAGACAACCAAGTGGCTAATGAAGGCGTGTGTGGTTGAGATTGGGGACAAGTGTGTGTGGGTCCCACAAGCCACTTGTCCACACTAAAATATCTAGCAAGACTTGGCCACTTGTCCACACTAAAATATCTAGCAAGACTTGGCCACTTGTCTTGCCACTTGTCAAGGGATTTCGGCCAAGAGCCACCTAGGGGGGTGACACGTGTCGCCCTCCTATTCGTCCAAAATATTTCATCTTCCGAAAATATCCATAAAGGCCAAAATCTCGAAAACAAAGCTGGGTTCACAAAACCAGAATTTCTCCCGTGGGCCCCACGTGACCAATTCCTAAATAAAATCTCATAATTCTAATATAATTCAAGAAGCCCAAATACCAAACTGGGAATCCACCCCATCAACGAACCTTTTTCCTTCACAAAACCCGGAAACTTTTCCGTCGAAAAATCACATCTTTCATTCTTTCCAAAATTTCTGTCGTATTCTCGTACGTACGTCCTCACATACATACCCTGGAACTACGGGGTATAACACAAGGGCTAGGATTGAAACATGTGTATGGTATAGATTGTTTGTGTAGGTTCCTTTCTCCACTTGTCCTACAAATGCCATGCAAGACTTTGACCATTTGACTAGCCCACTACTATGAAAAAAACGTCCACTTATGTCCAATTTGGGGTGACACATGTCGCTCTCCTATTGGTCCAAAATATTTCATCTCTCGGAAAAATTCTATAGTCGTAAAAATATTGAAAACGTAAAATTTCCTTCACAAGGTTCTAATATTTTCCGCCTGAAAACAATTCTTTCATTCTTACCCTAATTAGGGTTTAAACATTCGTACGTATGTCCTCACATACATACTCCGGAACTACGGGGTATAACATTCTTCCCCCCTTAGAAACATTCATCCCGAATGTTCCTTCTAAGTCTCAAAACATACCGTGTTTGTGATAGTCTTCCTCTTATACTTACTTAAACCAATTATGCCACACATGGCCATAATACAACATACGCGCGAAAACGCACATCCGAGCCAACGAAGAATCATCTCTAAAGCGTATATCAATACCATTAGCTCCACCCATGGTCCAAAGGATACTTTCTTCACATCTTTACTTATAAAAAGGACACTTCCATATTCTTAACACATCTTCGCCTCTTTTCTTACTCGTCGCACTCCTAACACCAACTCTTTCTAGTACACGCATTCATACTCCGCCATTGCTTCGCTTTCCAAAATCTCGAGTTACTACCTCAACCTTGGTCATCTTACCAAATTTCACATTCCTTTAAGGCCAATCCCGACCTTCATGATCCGACATGGTCGAACGCTGCCTACGAACTCGCATAATGGTTATCTAAACTTGGGCCTTGCATCCTCGTGACCCCATCACCTAGCTGACCACCTCAAATTTACCTCACTTCATTCCGGCCGCGGTTGACTCGCATCGCTTCAACCCACCCATTATCGCGCCAAACTCTCTCGCTCCCGATCCTAATAATCTTACTAATTTACGCCATGAAAGCTACCACTTCTATCTCAAACTACCCATGGAATTATCACACAAATACTCCACGATACTATGCACTCCGACAAAGACTAACCGAAAATCTTTTACTCAAGACGGCCTTACATCTAAGGTCCTTGCCAATCGTTATAAATTCTAAGGTTCACAATTGTCTCATCCCTGCACTTACCCTTTTCACAAACTGTGCTTCTAAATCACATTTTAACACAAGTTATCCGAACATAACACTTAACACATCATCAATACAAACTAGTCTCTGTAGGTTAAGGATATACCAAAATCAAATAGCGGTTCAAAGGATCGCTAAAATCGGGAACTTCCACCGCGACCTTCGCCGTGCTCGCCGGCATGAACATCTCGCTCGTCACGACCCAACCTGCCTGCGGATCGTGCCTTACCCCGCACCCAAGTAGACATACATCGAGTAATCAATGGAACATAAAGACAAAACATGAAACCAAAGGTAATAAGACAGTTGAAATAAGAAGACAAAGCAACTAAAAACTAAGTACTTCAGATATATATAAATACCAACTTTTTCAACATGAACAATTTAATCCTTTTTACAAACCCTGCCCACAACAAGATTCATGCACTTCTAAGAATGATACGATAACAACGGCGGACAGGCCCCGCCAAAACCCCGAATGTAAACACTTACGACGATGGGACTATACCACCGATAAGCCTCCGAGAAACGGAGCTTCCCAAACGCCAAACGGTGACTCCGAGAGCTAGAATCAACGATCGGTGTACCTCAACTCGCGGCATGAACGCAAATCGGGCGAGGTCAAGATAACAAAAATTTGTATGTGAAATCGAAAATACATATCAGAAATGAAATCATAGCCATATAAAGCAGAGACACGATGATAACCAAACTACGCTTACAACAAAGGCCATGTCAAGTCGTGACTCACGCCAAGTCATCGCCAAGTATAACAACGGGTCTCGTGCCCACAACATCAATCATGCCTGGAATACCTTCCTCACCGCCAGCCTATGATATAAAAGCACCAAGGAACACACATGAACACCGTGTCCCACTGTCATAATAAAATCAGACGGTAAGGCGAAGGCATAGCCGATTACTAAAACCTACGCATCAACAAGGTCATGAATCAGATCATAAGATCTGTCTAGACCGTCACATGATCAAAGCCGCCACTTGCCCGCAGATCACCGTACGCTGCTTAACCTCGAACTCCCGCAGCCCGCGATAGGCCAATCTCATCGCCCGCATGCAGGTATTCCCGCATCGAGGGTAGCTATTCCCGCATCGCCCCGACTTCCGAGTCCGCGATGGCCACAAGCGACCGCATGCCCATAAAGGACGACGCTAACTCGAACTCGTAGAGTTCGCATAGGCCCCGTGACCCGCATGAGGTATTCTCGAATCACGGTCCTGCATCGCTCGAGTCTACCCCCGACGGAGGGCGCTTAACCCCTAATCATCTCAAGAGATGAATGCCACAATACTATCATAACGATCGATAGTTAATAAGCACAATCAAGGGAAACCCTTTACACAAACATCACAAGATACTAACACACGTAGCATCCTAACACGCTTACTTATCAAAGCAACAATAAAGTATTACAAGGCTATCACAAACCAATACAATCAAGTTGTTCACACAAGGTACTTCCTACTATATGATTAACAAGATCGGTTTTTATCCCCAAAGTACTTCATACATTAACTCTTTAAAAGATACGTTACTTTCACAAAAGTCACACAATACGTAGTATATGAAAATAGAGTGATTATCTTTTAAAGTAAATCAATTACTTCTCTTTGTAAAATCAAGTAGCAACATTCTTTCCAATGTTCAAGTTTGCCTAATTTCCAATGTTCAAGTTTCTCATTTTTTAGAAAGGTTTCGTAGTTCATAGTCTTATTCATTTAAGAATATAATTCTCCTTTAAACAACTGAGAAACTTAAGCCTTTTATGAGTAGGATATTCTTGTTTATTACAATCTTATTACAGAGACCATGATCTAGGAAATATCATTTTGTCTCATCTTAGCTTCTATGCAGATGGAAGTTTCTATCGGTTTTAATAATAATAAAACATTTTTATTAACGCCGCAGTTGGTTTGTCGATACACATTCGATTTCCAAATCAAGAAACATTCTTAAGTCGTTATACCTAACTTCCCATAAAGCTAGTATAACTCTTAAGTTTTTCAAAAGCAAGTATTACTTCTTCTTTCAAAATGATTCAAAAATCTTTTGAAATACTTCAAGTTCTTTATTAACACATAACAAGCCAGTTATAGTTCAAATCAGTTACCTTTTAAAGACCCCAAGTATTTTCTTACCAACATAAAGTCATTATAACCAACTTCCCATAAAGCCGTTATAACACTTTATGTTTTAAATCAACCAAATACGCTTAGCACACGACGCTCACCGCACTACATAGTTCACACATATCATGCTAGAAGAGATAGGAAGAGGTTCACATACCTCGCGACGAGTATCGACTAATAGCAAAACGCCCAAGTACATCCAACCGCCGGCTACTCCTTAAGCCAAGTAGATCGCGCCATACGTAGTACTTCAACCTATAAGGCCACAAGGCGCTTATTAACATTTAGATCCCTTCGTAGAATATTCTACCGAAAATTCAAGAAGATTTTCCCGCAATAACAGAAATCTCCTCTCAATCGAGGCCGCTACCAAGCCAACCAGTGTGGGTTATACGCCTAACCCTAACCCGTACAATTCTACTCCACTGCACTACTACACAAGTCATCGTAATACACCCTAAGTAATTACGCTCAAGATTCATCTTTAAATTCAGCTTAAGTCGCAAGACATTGCTGTAAGTATTATTCAGCTTAAGTCAAAAGACATTGCCAATAACTACGCTCGCCTATGTATAGTATACTTCAACTATATATTCTAACAATATGTAATTTCCAATTACAATAGAGGGACAAGATATTTACCTCAATAAGCCCATAATTATCCTAGTTAAAGTCGATCCTGGGAAATCGTTTAGCTCCAATTCCGAGCGCTCCAACCCGCTCTAAACCACCCTTAGAAGTTCTAACCAACTTCTACACAATACTCCAACGGACTATGGAGATTTTCCTAGGGTTTCGGTTTTGTGACTGACGGAAGTATAATAGTATTTTCTGGGCTTTTCGTATAGGTATAACCTTAGAATACAACAAGGTATATGGCTAAGGTAATTTGGGCATTATAACAATACTTTTGAGAGTATTTCTACCAAGAGGGGGAGGTATTATACGAAAACAACTAGGCTAGGGGGGGGGTTACCCCACGGCTAGCACCCCAAGGAGGGGGGGGTGTATACCTTCTACTACCCCACTGTGGGGGAACTCTCGCCAAGGGGAGGGAAGGCTTTTGGACGAGAACCACAAGAAGGGAGAGGGAGGGATTTTAACACTTAGAATAATTTTTAGGATGAAGAAGTTCATCAAAGGGAGGGGTATTTATAGGTCAAGGGATGGCCAACCAAAGGCCAAGATCAATCCATGTGTTAGGCAAGTGTAGGGCTAGGATTTACCAAACACAAATATCCTACCTACCCTTGACTTTGTCAAGGCACAAAAAACGTGCCTTACTTGACCATTTCGTCCAAGTTGACGATTTCGCCACCAATTGGAGGGTGCCAAGTGGCGCCTCGTTGGTCCAAAATGTTTCGCCTCTCTAAAAATCCGCAAAAATTAAAAATGACATAGCCGAAATTCCCTACGAAAGTCGGAAAACGCTTACGAAAAACGACTCTAACCGTGTCAGGCACAAAATTAAATCGCCAAGCCTTATTCTCAAGTTCAAATTTTCACGCACGCCTCACGCATACTGCGGAAATACGGTATAACATTCTCCTTCCTTAGAAACATTCGCCCGAATGTTCCTTCTAAATCTCAAGACAACGCGCGCAAAGATAGTCTTCACTACTATACTTACGAGAACAAACTCGCCACACATGGCCACGTAAACAATCACAAGAAAATACTTATATCCAAGTCCACGAGGAAACACCTCTCTCCGTGGTCTAAAATATACTTCCTTCGCACTTCTCTCTACAAAAGAAATGATCACATCTATGCTCGCCATACATGCTCGCTTTCTCTTTACTCGTCAGAGATACCACTTTGTCACTTTGTCGCGATCCTTGCTCCGACGACTAACAAATGGTACCGTCGCTGCGATCCCGAGGATGTCGATATACCGAACTCTTTCCACATTTCGACACGCTTCGATTCAAAACTCGGTTACTATCTCTAACGTGGTCATCATTAATCGGGAACACTCGATGGATCTCCGATACTTTTCCGATCATAACAATACGAAGACCGGACGCATACCTCCTAAGTCGGACGGCAAAAGCTAATCATATAGCAACCCGCCTATTCTTCACATGAACTCAAAAGGCCCAAAGTAACTCGGGTTAAGTTCCCTCTGTTTCCAAAACTCGTCACACCCTAACCGGGGTGGTACTTTCAAGAAGACCGACCGTCAACCTGAACTCTAAGCGTCGTCGCCGATCATCCGCACGATTTCTCAGAGCTGCCAGAACCTCTTCTAGACAAGCTTTACCCTATCCACAGTCTGCTGGGACAAGCCTGAACCAACTGTCTGAACCTTGCCAACATCGAACCAATCGACCGACAACTTACACTTCCGCCCTTACAAGGCTTCATAAGGCGATATCCGAACACTAAAATGGTAGATCAAACACTACCTCCACAGGAGACAACAATCCCCACAACTATCCCTGAAATCCAAACACTGGCCCGAGGGCGAATGCGATTCTGAGACTCACCTGAGTTCCTAACCCTGCCTGGTAAACTTTTAGAAAACGAAAATAGCCACAACCTGGGCTTCACTGCCTGACATAAGGTGAAGGTAGGCACCCCGTGCAGCCTTTCAACCCTTCAGATAACTCAACACAGCCGAGTAAACGGTCCCGAACGAAGAACACGATGGGCTGCCCCATCGACCACCACCGGCCGAACGCATCCACGAACTCAGACACGTTAATCGAATACGGGCCTAACACCGCGGACCCTACCACAAGCGACCACCACAACCGACCACCACCAAAATCGCTGGGTTGACCCGCAACGTGGCCTCAACCCGACCCGACAACGCGCATCATACTAGCTCCCAACCGAACAATCTCACTAATCACGTTAAAAACCTAGCGTCTTCTTAGCTCAACTACCCCTTTCATTCCACACTACCAGGGACTTATCCCACATAACTCACGTGCACTATGCACTTCCGATAAGGGTCAAACATAACACTACACCTTTTCTCGAGATGGCCTCACCTCTAAGGTCTCTACGTATAAAGCTCTAAGGCTCACACTTTCTCTATCCCCCAAATCTTACTCGGTTAACTAACCAAGATTTCTAATCACAACTGACACACCGCTATCGTAACATAGCACTTAAGGTATACTCACCTTATCACATAAACAAAACTCTGAGGTTAAAGATATATTCAGAACCACCGCTTCACTCCCTTAGTCGCTCCAAACAAACTCGCCCCATAGGGCATAGCTAAGATGACGAACTACCCACCGATCTCAAGGCCGAGTCCTCCTACCAGACACTCTTCTCGACATCGCACTCGACGGTCATAGTACAACCAAGACTAACTAAAAGACGACATTCCCGACGACGCCTCACACCGTGAACCGAAGCCCGGAGTTCGACCAACTCTCGTGATACTCCGAACATCCCGATATCCGTGGAAGACCACTCGCGACCGGGCGGAGGTGCATATCAAATTGGCCGCGAGGCGACTCGGCGAAAGTTACCAAAGGACCTTGCCGCTCGCCCTCCTCTCGTCGCCCTTCGCTTAACCCGCCGATCTCACGCTTTCGCCGCGCATAAGCCCGCATACGTGCCATGCTCGCTTCAATCAAGAACTACTTGCACAACCTCTCGCTGATATTCATCAAGATTCGCAGACATCGGTATACTCTCTGGTAGCCAAATCTATAGCTAGTAATGTGGTCGCTTTGCAATCTAAATTCTGCTCCCGGCCGTGAACCGGCGTTCAAATGTCATCGCCGCAGCAGGAACCGCCGCCGTGCTAAACTCTGGGCTAGCGACGCCGCAAAACTCCCCGGCGAAGCACCACCCGTGTGATGTTTGGGCTGTGCCCACGTAACCCTTCAGACTTTACTCGCAGCCTCGGCCGCTTGCCTCTCCGGGCCCGGTTGCCTACGCGAGGCATAACTAAGTGGAAAGAAATACGTTAGAGGTCCAACTTACAACACGCCTCTAAGGCACGATCTCAGAGTGAGAAGAATAGAAACTAATCCTAAAATATCCTATAGCCTCCCGACATCGCGTGGTGCACAACACACCGATAATCAAGACTTCATCGATACGGCTCAGACACTTTCCGAGGATTAATCGCTCGATACCACTTTTGTCACGACCAACCGGCCCGTGGATCGTGCCTTACCCCGCACCCAAGTAGACATACATCGAGTAATCAATGAACATAAAGACAAAACATGAAACCAGTGTAATAAGACAATGAAATAAGAAGACAAAGCAACCAAAAACGGTTACCTTCAGATATATATAAATAGCAACTTTTTCAACATGAATGCTTTAATCCTTTTTACAAACCCCGCCACAACAAGATTACTGCACTCTAAGAATGATACGACAACAATGGCGGACAGGGCACCGCCAAACCCCTGAATGTAAACACTTACGACGACAGGGGACTATACCACTGATAAGCCTCCGGAGAAACGGAGCTTCCCAAACGCTGAAACGGTGACCCTGAGAGCTAGAATCAACGACTGGTGTACCTCAACCTGCGGCATGAACGCACTCAAGGAGGTCGATAACAAAAATTTAGTATGTGAAATCAAAATACATATCGTAAATGAAATCATAGCGATCATATAAAGCAGGAGACATGATGATAACCAAACTACGCTTACAACAAAGCCATGTCAAGTCGTGGACTCACGCCTCAAGTCATCGCTCAAGTATAACAATGGGTCTCAGGCCCACAACATCAATCATGCCCGTGGAATACCTTCCTCACTGCCGGCAGTCTATGATATAAAAGCACCAAGGAACACACATGAACACCAGGTCCCACCTGTGTCATAATAAAATTATACGGGGTAAGCACGAAGGCATAGCCGACTACTAAAAACCCACGCATCAACAAGGTCATGAATCAGATCATAAGATCTGCTCTAGACCGTCATGATCAAAGCCGCCACTTGCCCGCAGATCACCGTACGCTGCCTAACCTCGAACTCCCGCAGCCCGCATAGGCCAATCTCATCGCCCGCATGAGGTATTCCCGCATCGAGGGTAGCTATTCCCGCATCGCCCCGACTTCCGAACGCGATGACAAGCGACCGCATGCCCATAAAGGACGACGCTAACCTAGAACTCTCGTAGCTCGCATAGGCCCTCAGGACCCGCATGAGGTATTCTCGAATCACGGTCCTGCATCACCGAAGTCTACCCCGCATCGGAGGCGCTTAATCCCGGAATCATCTCAAGAGATGAATGCCACAATACTATCATAACGATCGATAGTTAATAAGCACAATCGGAAACCCTTTACACAAACATCACAAGATACTAACACACGTAGCATCCTAACACGCTTACTTATCAAAGCAACAATAAAGTATTACAAGGCTATCACAAACCAATACAATCAAGTTGTTCACACAAGGTACTTCCTACTATATGATTAACAAGATCGGTTTTTATCCCCAAAGTACTTCATACATTAACTCTTTAAAAGATACGTTACTTTCACAAAAGTCACACAATACCCGTAGTATATGAAAATAGAGTGATTATCTTTTAAAGTAAATCAATTACTTCTCTTTGTAAAATCAAGTAGCAACATTCTTTTCCAATGTTCAAGTTTGCCTAATTTCCAATGTTCAAGTTTCTCATTTTTTAGAAAGGTTTCAGTTCATAGTCTTATTCATTTAAGAATATAATTCTCCTTTAAACAACTGAGAAACTTAAGCCTTTATGTGAGTAGGATATTCTTGTTTATTACAATCTTATTACAATGACCATGATCTAGAAATATCATTTTGTCTCATCTTAGCTTCTATGCAGATGGAAGTTTCTATCGGTTTTAATAATAATAAAACATTTCCTTTTATTAACGCCGCAGTTGGTTTGTCGATACACATTCGATTTCCAAATCAAGAAACATTCTTAAGCCGTTATACCTAACTTCCCATAAAGCTAGTATAACTCTTAAGTTTTTCAAAAAGCAAGTATTACTTCTTCTTTCAAAATGATTCAAAAATCTTTTGAAATACTTCAAGTTCTTTATTAACACATAACAAGCCAGTTATAGTTCAAATCAGTCACCTTTTAGAGACCCCAAGTATTTTCTTACCAACATAAAGCTGTTATAACCAACTTCCCATAAAGCCGTTATAACACTTTATGTTTTAAATCAACCAAATACGTTTAGCACACGTGACGCTCACCGTACTACATAGTTCACACATATCATGCTAGAAGAGATAGGAAGAGGTTCACATACCTCGCGACGAGTATCGACTAATAGCAAAACGCCCAAGTACATCCAACCGTCGGCTACTCCTAAGCCAAGTAGATCGCGCCATACGTAGTACTTCAACCTATAAGCCCACAAGGCGCTTATTAACATTTAGATCCCTTCGTAGAATATTCTACCGAAAATTCGCAAGACTCCCCCGCAACAGAAATCTCCTCTCAATCGAGGCCGGCTACCAAGCCAACCAGTGGGTTATACGCCTAACCCTAACTGTACAATTCTACTCCACGGTACTACTACACAAGTCTACTGTAATACAGCCCTAAGTAATTACAGTTCAGTATTCATCTTTAAATTCAGGCTTAAGTCGCAAGACATTGCCGTAAGTATTATTCAGGCTTAAGTCAAAAGACATTGCCAATAACTACGTTCAGTTCTATGTATAGTATACTTCAACTATATATTCTAACAATATGTAATTTCCAATTACAATAGAGGGACAAGATATTTACCTCAATAAGCCCATAATTATCCTAGTTAAAGTCGATCCTGGGAAATCGTTTAGCTCCAATTCCGAGCGCTCCAACCCGCTCTAAACCACCCTTAGAAGTTCTAACCAACTTCTACACAATACTCCAACGGACTATGGAGATTTTCCTAGGGTTTCGGTTTGTGGACCGACTAAGTATAATAGTATTTTCTGGGCTTTTCGTATAGGTATAACCTTAGAATACAACAAGGTATATGGCTAAGGTAATTTGGGCATTATAACAATACTTTTGAGAGTATTTCTACCAAGAGGGGGAGGTATTATACGAAAACAACTAGGCTAGGGGGGGTTACCCCACGGCTAGCACCCCAAGGAGGGGGGGTGTATACCTCTCGGCCTACCCCACTAGGGGGGGGAACTCTCGGCCAAGGGGGAGGGGGAAGGCTTTTGGACGAGAACCACAAGAAGGGAGAGGGAGGGATTTTAACACTTAGAATAATTTTTAGGATGAAGAAGTTCATCAAAGGGAGGGGTATTTATAGGTCAAGGGATGGCCAACCAAAGGCCAAGATCAATCCATGTGTTAGGCAAGTGTAGGGCTAGGATTTACCAAACACAAATATCCTACCTACCCTTGACTTTGTCAAGGCACAAAAAACGTGCCTTACTTGACCATTTCGTCCAAGTTGACGATTTGCCACCAATCGAGGGTGCCAAGTGGCGCCTCTTGTTGGTCCAAAATGTTTCGCCTCTCGGAAAAATCCGCAAAAATTAAAAATGACATAGCCGAAATTCCCTACGAAAGCCGTGGAAAACGTTTCACTAAAAACGACTCTAACCGTGTTGTGCACAAAATTAAATCGCCAAGCCTTATTCTCAAGTTCAAATTTTCACGACGCCCTCACGCACATACTGGAAATACGGTATAACACCGCCTAGCTATTGAAGGTGAAGAACCAATCGATTGTCACGACCGACGCCCGCGACTGGTGCCTTACCCCGGGAACCCTAGTGATACAACATCAGAGAAAATCAGCGGAAATAAAAACTAAAACATGAGACAAGACATAAAGTAAGAAACAGGCTAACCAAAACGGTCACCTTCCTGTATATAAATATCAAACCAAACAGTTAAATTCTTTTACAAACCCTGCCCACAACAGTACTACAGACCTCTAAGAATGTAACCATAACTATGACGGGACAGGGCCCCGCCATACCACGAATGTACAAGTACTTACAATGACAGGGACTATACCAAAGATAAGCCTCGGAGAAAGCGGAGCTTCCCAAAACCGAATTGTGATCCTAAGAGCGAGGATCCACACCGATGTACCTCTACTGCGGCATGAGCGCGGCCCCGAAGTCGATCTGATAGGTACCAAGTATGTGGCGAAAATCGTAAATGAAATCATGGCGATCTATATAAAGCAGGAGACATGTATGATAACAAACTACGATTCCCAACATAAAAGCGATTATGTCAAGTCGTGGACTCACGCCTCAAAGTCATCCCTCGTACGTGGAACTCCTTCATCATCGGCTGATCTAGGTATAAATCGTATGATCGTATAACATGTCTCGGCCCATCCCATGTGACTCGAGGTGAAATCGTCATATCTCGGCCCATCTCATGGGACTCGATGTAGAATCGTCATATCTCGGCCCATCTCATGGGACTCGATGTCAAATCGTCATATCTTGGCCCATCTCATGGGACTCGATGTCAAATCGCCATATCTCGGCCCATCTCATGGGACTCGATGTCAAATCGTCATATCTCGTCCCATCTCATGGGACTCGATGTCAAATCGTGTGGCATACATGTCTCGGCCCATATCATGGGACTCGAGGTAGAATCGACCATAACATTTAAACCCTCTTTTAAGACAGATTAAGATAATACCATGCTTTCCTTTTAAATCAAACTAAGGCAATATCATGCCCTCCTTTTTAAACCAAAACACTTTCCTTTTTTAAAATCAAGTAACAACATTCTTTTTTCAAAAGTTCAAGTTGCATAATTTCAAATACTCAAGTCTCTTATTTTCGAAAGATTTCATAGTTCATAGTCTTAATCACTTAATAACGTAATCTCTTTTAAAACAATTTTGAGTAACATATGCCTTATGTGTGAGTAGGTTATTCTTGTTTATAACAATCTTATTAAAGCAGCCATGATCTAGAAAATGTAATACAATTTTGTATTATCTTAGCTTACATGCGGATGGAGGATTCTACTTGTTTTAATATAATTATTTGTCAATACATTTTCCTTTATTAACGCTGCAGTGGTTTGTTCGATACTTATTCTCATTCCCGAAATCAATATAACATTATCCTTTTTAAGATCAAGTACCCATTACTCATGAATGCGGTTTCACAACTTATTAACACCCTTTACGTCTTTAACACTTCATAAAAAGTCATTTATAAGTTAAGTCTCTTATCTTTTAAGATCAAGTCTCTTAACTTCGAAAATCAACAAACGTTCTTTTACTACATAAAGTCGTTATAACTAACTTCCATAAAGCTATTATAACACTTTATGTTTTAAACCAACCAAATTCGTTTAGCACACGTACGTCTACCGTACTACATAGTTCACAAAAATCATGCTAGAAAGGATAGAAAGAGGTTCACATACCTCGCGACGATTATCGACAATTAGCAAAACGCTCCAAAGTACTACAACCCTGCTAGCCTTTTCCACCCTTCAAGTAGATTACGCTACTCGTAGAACTTCAACCTATAAAGGCCACAAAACGTCTATCAACCTCTAGATCTCTTCGTAGAACAAATCTAAGTACAAGGTTCCTTATTCTATGGAAAATTCGGCAGCACCTCCCCCCCTGAACCACATAAATCTCCTCTCTATCAAGGCCCGCTACGAGCCAACAACTCCAAGGAGGGTTTACACGTCTAACCGGACGTGTACAATTCTGCTCCACAATAATACTACACAAGTCTACTGTAAATACAATCCAATGTAAATACAATTCAATTCTTTATAAACATCCTTCCATATATCTTATACTCAATTCTAAACTACTACTGACATGTAATATCCAATTACAATAGAAGGACTAAGATCATTACCTCGATAAGCCCAAAATTATCCAAGATTTATAAGTCGATCCTGAGCAACGTTTACCTCCAAATCCTTACGCTCCAACCCGCTCCAAGCAACCCTTAGAAGTTTCTAAACAACTTCTCTTAACACTTCATCTAAGCTATGAAGATTTTTCTAGGGCTTCATTTGCGACTATTGGAAAAAGTAGTATTTTCGGGCTCTTATGTTGGGATTTCTTTAGAATACTACTAGGGCTACTAGGCTAAGGTATTTGGGATTTATACAACAATACTTGAAGTATTTTCTACACAAATGGGGGGGGGGGGGGGTTGGACGAGAGCACTCAAGAGAGGGAGGGAGAATTGCCTTGGAAAATATTTCAAGTGTGGATGAAGAATAAGTCTTGCACCTCAAGGGGTATTTATAGAGAAATCAAGGGCCAAGATTAAAGCAAGTGTGTGGTGAGATCTTGGGACATGTGTGGGTATTACAAGCCACTTGGCAACAAAAATCGGCCACAAGGTCAAGTGTCAAGCAAGTTTCGGCCAAGGCCACCTAAGGGGGTGACACGTGTCGCCCCCTTACTCGTCCAAAATATTTCATCTTCCGAAAATATCTAAAATACCGAAAATCTCAAAACAAAGTGGGCCCCACAAAACCGTAAATTTCTCCCGTGGGCCCCACGTGACCATTTCCGAAAATAAAATCCCAAAATTCTAATATAATCCAAGAAGTCCAAATACCAAATCTGGGAATCCAATTCCCATTAACGAACATTTTTCCTTCACAAAATCCGGAAACTTTTCCGTCGAAAAATCACATCTTTCTTTCTTTCCAAAATTACTGTCGTATTCTCATACGTACGTCCTCATAAACCTACCCTGGAACTACGGGGTGTAACCGATCCGTAGTGCATGCTATCCCACCCGCCACCTGCAGTGGACGGTTTCGCAAAATGGCCCTGCTGGCCGCATGTAAAACAAACTCCCAAACTAGCACGACACTCCCCACCATGGAGCCTACCACAACTGCCACACCGAGGTAGGGGTGGCTTCATCCGGCGAGTACTCCTACTCCTCGGAAAATCTGAAACCTAGGAGTTCGACCTCACGAATACCTGGATGCCACGAAGGTGGAAGACCACTCTGTACTGGCGGAGGTGTATAACTAGCTTCTTTGAGGTGGTACGTCTCGAGTTCTTGAAGGACCTGCTATCTGGGCCTCTTATGCTGATCACGGTCACCACGTCTCTACGTTCCATCCCCTGCATAAGCGTAAGGCGTATACGGGCAATGTCCATGCCCGGCTGAAGAGCTACACCCGTGCAACCCTCTGCTAAGTAATCGTCAAGTCTTGTGACATAGCGGTGCACTCTATCCTCCATGTCTGCCATTAAAGCGGGGACGTACCGAGCCAATGAGTCAAACTCTATGCTGTACTCCCGAACCGTACGCCCGTTCTGTCTCAATATCATAAATCTATCTGCCCGAGCTCTCCTCATCTGCGAGGGCAAGAAGTGTGTAAGAAATGCCTCCGAGAACTTCGTCCATACGCACGGAAGTGCATGCTCCCGGGACAGCTCGCGAATCAAACGATCATTGCGGTATCACGCAGCCGATGTGAACCTAGTACCACCGACTCTGTCTCTGAGGCCTTGATCACTTTCATGATCCGCTGCAGCTGTCGAATAAACTCCTGAGGATCTTCCTCAGTTCTCGATCCATAGAACTCTGGTGGACTGCAACTCAAGAAGTCCCGAAGTCTCCAACTATCGGATCTAGGGTGAACCACTGGTATTACCGGAACCGCTGCCTCATGTCTGTCCTCATCCCTCGCCACAAGCCTAGCTAGTAACTGGGCCATCTCCTTGTAACCCATATCCTCTGTTCCTGGCCGTGGGACTGAAGTCTCAGTGCTTGTGGCCTCGGTAGCTCTTGCCGCCACTAAACTCTGGGGTGGCGTCTCAAAACTTCGCCGTCTGTAGCACCACCTCGGGTAAAGCGGGCTGTGCCCTCGTAACCTCACGTTTCTACTCGCGACTCTCTGCTGCCTTGCCCTTCTGGGCTCTGGTTGCCTTGCGTAAAGGCATAACTGGTACAAAAGAAATTCGTCAGAGGGGTCCAACTTATGACACAGCTCTAAGGCACGATCTCAGAGTGAGAAGAATGGAAACCAATCCTAAATATCCTGTAGCCTCCTGATTATTGATGTGGTGCACAACACACCGATAATCAAGACTACTGACACGGTGCGTAGACACTTTCCGATGACTAATCGCTTCGATACCACTTTTGTCACGACCCGTTCGGGCGTGGTAGTGCTACCCGGCACCAGTAGACATACATCGAGTAACGATGGAATATAAACTTGCAAACATGAAGCGATGTAGAATAAGAAACGATACCCAAGAAAAGGGTTGCCTTTCGGCATGTATAAAAATACCAAAAGTGAGCGATTACATCCCAAATTTACAACAGACTACATACCTCTAAGAATGAAATCAACTATGTGGGACGGTGGCCCGCCATACCCCGAATGTACAAAAGTATATGACCTCGAGGAACCGTACCAAAGGACAAAACCTCCGAGAAATGGAGCTTTCCCAGGCCGAGCGGTGATCCTAATAAGCGCGGATCGGAGCTATGTACCTCGACTGCGGCATGACGCGGCCCGAATAAGGTCGATAACAGGGAACCAAGTATGTGGCGAAAATGCTGTATGAAATCATGCGATCTATATAAAACAGGATACATATATGATAACCAAACTACAGTACACAATATGTAAGCAGTCATGTCAAGTCAAGGACTCACGCCCGTAAAGTCATCACTCAAAATGTAACCCAGAATTTAACCGCAATGGCGCGCACGCCGGCATCTTACCTCGGTATAAGCATGGCCATGGAACCATCTAATGGACGCATACCGTGGACCATCCATCGTGTCGGTATGTCGAAAGGAAATAACAAGATAACACTCATAGTGGAAGCATACTCGTGGGCCACCCAACGTGTCAGTATGTCCAAAGCAAATAACAAGATAACACTCCTAGTGGAAGCATACCCGTGGGCCACCCAACGTGTCAGTATGTCCAAAGCAAATAACAGGATAACACTCCTAGTGGAAGCATACCCGTGGGCCACCCATCGTGTCAGTATGTCCAAAAGGATCGATATAGTGGAAGCATACCCGTGGGCCACCCAACGTGTCAGTATGTCCATCAATCAACCAGATAACCGGCCCTCCATCGAGAGACGTGGTAGCACAGAAATACAACACTTGCACAACAAAGGCTATCACAACAAGCATAGGCAAGTTCAACATACTCTTAGACTTTCATTTTATGACCACAAATCCGGGTTTTAACCCCAAGGTACTACGTATGTTAAATTCTTTCAAAAGATCCATTTCTTTTATAAAGGTCACACGATACTCGTAGTGTCAGAATAGAGTGACTATCATTTTGAGTAAACCAAATCACTTCTCCTTTTAAAGTCACGTTGCCAGTTTAAACCCAATGATAAAACCATTCTTTTGTTTTCATAAAGTCGTTATAACTAACTTTCCATAAAGATATTACAACACTTTATGTTTTAAACCAATTAAAGACAAAACCATGCCTTTCTTTTTTACCAAAAACTCTTCAATTCCTCAAGTCTCTTTTCTTTTAAAAATCAAGTTCCTTACTTTGGAAATTTAAGAAAATTAATACTTGTTTATAATGATTCTTATTAAAGCGGTCATGATCTAGGAAATGTAATACAATTTTGTCTTATCTTAGCTTCTATGCAGATGGAGGTTTCTACTTGTTTTAAGTTAATTATTAGTCATTACATTTTCCTTGATTAGCATGATGGCTTGTTCGATACTCATTCCCTTTCGAAATCAATATAACATTATTATTAAAAACCAAGTACTCATTACTCACGAATGAGGTTTCACAACTTTCCACACAATTCAAGTTCTTCACATATCAAATCAAGTCAAATATAATTCAAGTCTCTTATCTTTTTAAAAATCAATAAACCATTCTTTTACCTACATAAAGTTGTTATAATTAACTTCCCACAAAGCCATTATAACACTTTATGTTTTAAACCAACCAAATTCGTTTAGCACACGTACGTCTACCGTACTACATAGTTTACAACCATCATGCTAGAAAGGATAGGAAGAGGTTCACATACCTCGCGACGATTATCGACAATTAGCAAAACGCTCCAAAGTACTATAACCTTGCTAGCCTTTTCCACCCTTCAAGTAGAATACGCTACTCGTAGTACTTCAACCTATAATGGCCATGAAACGTCTATTAACTTTTAGATCCCTTCGTAGAATATTTTTAAGTACAAGGTTCCCTATTCTACGGAAAATTCAGCAGCACCTCCCCCGTTTCTACTCAATTCTCCACCTTTTTCAAGGCCCGATAATAGTAACCAACATGCCATAAATAAGGCGCAATAATTCCGAAATTTAAAGAAGGGGATCACACGCCCAAACGGAACGCGATTAACAATCTCTCCTTCATAACAACAATAATTAAAGAAGGGGATAACACGCCCAAACGGAACGCGATTAACAATCTCACCTTCATAACAACAATAATTAAAGAAGGGGATAACACGCCCAAACGGAACGCGATTAACAATCTCTCCTTCATAACAACAATGTAAATACAGTCCAAAGTAAATACGGTCCAAAGTAAATACGGTCCTTAAGTTGGGGTCCTTGGCCAACTTTTACAATTTTACTTATCCAATTACTTCATTAGTCTTCCAACTTATATTCCAATCTTAATATAAGTTATAGTTCCTTTGTTGTTAACCTCTTAGTAAGTAATGGATACATTTTTACCATTTTAATGGATAATATGCCAATTCTCCTTTTAACATCTTAACAAGATCCAAATCTTTCTTTATATCTTATAGTCCATAATATACTTCCAATATATGTATAATATCCATATATACATAATAATCAACTTCACAAAGAGGTTAAGGTTCATTACCTCAAAATAGCCCAAAAAACGTGACTGTCCAGATTTTTAGTCACTGCTTCGTCAGCTGAACTTGTAACGTCGATAACTATCTACTCCAGTGTCCTATCGACGAGCGGTTTATTGCGTTAGAAACTAGACTCGACGAACTTCATTTTAGGCTTTTGAAACACCCAAAAACTCCTTATATTCTAGGATATATTCCCTTCCAAATTTGACTAAAAATCTGTCCAAAACAGTCCCGAAAAATCTGCCCACTCTCGGCCAAGGGGGGTTTTTGAGGCTAGGGGTGTGAAATCTTGTCTAACTCTTGGTTAATAATCTTCCTAATACATTAAGGAAGAACACTTATAAGTTTAAGAATTTTTGGACAACATTTGCTCAAGTAAAGGGGGGTTTGGACGAGAACAAGAAGGGGGGGAGAGAAAATATTTTCAAGTCTTGAAATGTTCTAAGTGTGGAAGATTTTCATCAACTAGAGGTGTTTATATAGGACAACCAAGGGCTAGGATTGAAACATGTGTATGGTATAGATTGTTTGTGTAGGTTCCTTTCTCCACTTGTCCTACAAATGTCATGCAAGACTTTGACCATTTGACTAGCCCACTACTATGAAAAAAATGTCCACTTATGTCCAATTTGGGGTGACACATGTCGTTCTCCTATTGGTCCAAAATATTTCATCTCTCGGAAAAATTCTATAGTCGTAAAAATATTGAAAACGTAAAATTTCCTTCACAAGGTTCGGAATATTTTCCGTCGGAAAACAATTCTTTCATTCTTACCCTAATTAGGGTTTAAACATTCGTATGTACGTCCTCACATACATACTCCGGAACTACGGGGTATAACACCATTTGTCGCTCTCACTGCTTCTCAAGGCACATCCAATGTCTTTTCTGCTGCTTAAGGGTATGTTACAGTTCCTTCACCCTCTAGATTCCATCATGAACGCTCATAAAAGTTCATGGGTTCCAACTTCAAGAGATGGCAACGAAGATGTTGTTTTATCTAACTGTTATGGGAATGAGTCGTTTCCTAACAGAAGATCCTCCACAATATGGAGATGAAATGGCCCTCAGCCAAATGAAACGGCTGGAGGGGGCCACAGTATCCATGTCGTTAATGGCATGAAGATGGTTCTTGATGCATGGAGTCACAGTGATTTCATGTGTAAGAATTATATTCTGAACTGTCTGTCAGACCCACTCTACACGGTGTATTGCACCGTAGGCACCGCCAAAGAGTTGTAGGAAAGATTGCAGAAAAAGTACAACACACAAGATGCTGGTACGAAGAAATTCATCGTTGGGAAATTTCTGAAATTTCAAATGATGGATAGAAAAATTGTGATGTCCCAAGTCCAGGAATTCCAAATGATTCTACATCACCTGGATTTGGAAGGTATGAAACCAAATGAGCAGTTTTTGGTTGCATCACTAATTGACAAGTTACCTTCCTTGTGGAATGAGTTACTTAAAACTCAAGACAAAGTAAATGACCTTTGAGGAACTTATTATCAAACTCCAGATTCAGGAAGATAATAAGAAGGTCTTGCCTAAGGGAAAGAAACCCGCTGAGGCAAAGGCAAATCTGGCTGAGGCCAAACGGAACACAAGTAAGAAGCAAAAGTTCCAGAAAGATGGCAAGACCTAGACGACGGAGAAGTTCAAAGGGAACTGCCACTAGGGCTGCACAAAAGTCGGTCCGGACCGAACCGGACCGATAATTTTCGGTCCGGTCCTCGATCCTTTGAAATATTTTTTTCGATCCGGTCCGGACCGAATTTTAAATATATATTATATTATATTATATAATTCTTAATATATATTTAAAAAATTGGGTTCCGGGGCCTGATATTTGTTTTTTAAATTGAATTTCCAATACTGAAATTGACATTCTCGGACACATTACCATGAAATTTGTACGTTGAAATCTATTGTATATCGCGAGATATTTATATTTGAAAAGGGGGGAAACGTAACGATTTGGGGAAAAAGTGAAATTGATTGGCAAGATGGACGGTTTTGGAGAAATCGGCTGAATTTAAGCAGTTTGTCGGCCCCGTCTCGAAAAAATACGCGAAATCAAAAAACAAATTAGATCAAACGGACGTCCGAGCGCAAAGTTACGACCATTTAATGTTTCACTAATTTACAACCTATATTTGATATGTCAATACGTCCGGCTGGGTGCATTTGAAGTGGCCCAGGGAGATTTGGTGAGGTGGCACGGGGAGGTGTTACAATAAAAATAGAATTATAATAATTCGGTTCATTCGGTCCAACTAAGGACGGACCGAAAATGACACAGGCCAGGACAGATAAATTCGGTCGGTCTTGATCTAATGTTACGATTTTTGGTCCTCGATCCGGTCCGATTTTAACCTTTTGTGCAGCTTTAACTGCCACCACTGTGGGAAACCTGGTCACATGATCAAGGACTGCCGCAAGCTCAAGAATGAGCAACAAGAGAAGGCCAAAGGTAAGGTAGAAGCTAACGTCGTCAAAGACACGCTTCTTGACGACATGATTGGGGAGTTCTCGGCGGTAGTGCTTGAATCAAACCTTATTGAGAATCCCATACAATGGTGGATGGACACGGGTGCTACCCATCACATCTGTTCGAATAGATATTCCTTCTCCGCGTATACCAGTTACGGACAAGAAGTCGTTTATGGGTAACAACGCTTCCTCTGATGTGCTGGGGGTAGGAAAGGTGGTCCTGAAGATGACTTCTAGCAAGGAGCTCACTTTGAAGGAGGTGATGTGTTACACCCCGTAAATTCAAATATAAGATAAGTCGGCAATCATGTGTCGAGCGGATTTTAAGTCTTATTTGGAGTGTGGTACCCCAATTATTTTTTAGATGTATGGGGTGTTTAACAAGCCTAGTATAAAGTTGGATGAGTCTAGTGTCCAACGCGACAAACCGCTCGTCGATAGGACATCGGAGCGGAGAGGTATGGGCGTTAGAAATTCAGAAATTCTGTAAGCTGGCGCAGAGGAAGGATTTTCGTATCAGGCGTCTCAGCGCCGCGGCGCCGTCAGCAGGGCCACGGCACCACTAATCCTAAAAATCCTCAGAGGTTTCGGCGCCGCGACACCGACTGCAGGGCCGCGGCGCCAAGGCGGAAAATTTTCTGCGGGAATTGCTTAAAACAGGGGATATTTTCAAAAAGGGTCTATGGGAGGGTGACAAGTGTCCCTCCCATCTTGTTGACCACGAAAAGAGCCCTATTTTAAGACCAAGTCTTGAAAGACTTGGTCATTTCACCTTTGAACACCTAAAAAAACCCCTCTCCCCTTCTCTCTTGAGATTTTAGAAAAACCTAACTTAGTGGGTGTTGTTGGAGCGGCGGTAAGAAGACAAAGTGGAGGTAAGCTTGTGGGAAACTCACAAGGACGAGTTTGACGGGAATAGAAGTTGAAGAAAGAGAGCTTTAGTGGGCTAACCCAAAGGTAAGAGATTTCCTCTCCTCTTGGAAATTTATAGTAATCCTTGTTAAAGTTGATATTGGCCACTTGAACCATGTTTTAGATTGTTATGTATAATAGGTTTTGATAGCCATTTGAAATGTGAAAAACAAAGGAAATCGATAGTTGTAACTGTAACATGTAAACAGACCTTACAAATGGATAAATTGTGTGATCCAATTGGGGCTGTTTGGTTATTGAATTCGGCCTCGAAAGAGGTGGAAAAGTAAGTAGAAACAAAGGAGGTGCTGTCCGATTTTCCGTAGAACTTAGCGACTTAACACTTATAATATTCTACATTGAAGTAAGGCGTTAATGGACGTATGGTGAATATTATAGGTTGACATTCTACGACTTTGTACTTGGCAAGTGGTTTGACCCGACGAGGTATGTAGAACTTTTCCTATCCTTTGAGCATGACTAGTTTCACGTATATAGTACGGTAGACGTACAAGACTTTGACATTCTTTACTTATTTTATGAAATGCCAAGTCGGGTGAGTTAGGAGATTAACTCCCTTCTTTGAGAATATTAAAGATGTCTTAAGTCTTGTTAAAGATAAGGGACTTGAAGAATTTTAAAGTATGTGATACTTGTGACGTTTTAAAAACGTATAAGTCCCTTGGATAGGAAATTGTACTTGACTAAGGCATAAAGTGAATATAACGATTTTATGGGGAGTTGGTTATATTGACCTTATGGAAAGATAAATGACTTGATTTAATGGAAGGCAATTCGATTTTAAGGCATCAATTGCCTAAGGTTTTATAAGACATGAGTCACTTGATTTAGAAGCCTAATTTTTATTTCTAAAAGTATTGTGACTTGTCTTGAAAAGAAATTGTAACTTGATACTACGGTTATTAGTATCTTGGAAGTGTTATAATGAAATGAGTCATTTTAAAAGAATAGAAGTACGTAGTACTTTGGGTTAAATTTTCGGATTTTTATAAAAGACATGGTAGTGCCTTAGGTACTAAAATGAGAGTGTATACAAACGAGAATAGTAAGAAGTTAGGGGATTTCTTAACTTGCTTATATATTGTATGATAAGCCGATAGAGCGTATGTTATGTATGATAGCCGGATTTGGGCTAGTGATATATTATTCGTTGCGGGGTCGTTCCCCGGGATTGTGGCATTGCATATTTCCGTGGATTTGCTACCCACGATGCGAGGAATACCTCATGCGAGTCCGTAGGGCTTATGCGGTTGAAATAGTCCCATGCGGGCGGGTCCAGCCTATGCGAGGAATACCTCATGCGAGTCCGTAGGGCTTATGCGGGTGAAATAGTCCCATGCGAGGAATACCTCACGTAGGTCCACTGGACCTATGCGGGTGAAATAGTCCCAGGAGTAGGATTCCAATCCTATTTGTCGTTGTAAGTATACACCTATTTTTACTCTCATTGTTAGTAAGGAACTGGGTACTGTAATTTTGTTATCATACATGTCTCCGACTTTCTTTTAAACTTATGTTGTAATTACAGTACTTTCCAGTTTTACATACTTAGTACATATTGTGTACTGACCCCCTTCCTCGGAGTGCGTTAAATCTGCGAGAAGGAGTAGCGAGTTGCGGATCCACGCTCTTAGGATCGCTTATCGGGCGTCGGAAGCTCCATTTCGGAGGCTTGTCTTTCTTTTAGTACGACCTTTCCACGATGTTGTAGATTATGTACATTCGGGGTATGGCGAAGCCACATCATACGATTGTTGTTCTAAGTGCGTATTCACGTATGTGGTTGGCTGTAGGCCCGAGTGGTAAGTTGTACTTTTGACTTTGTTTATATAATGGAAGCGACCTTATTAGCTGCTTTGTGTTGATATATTGTTTACACGTGTTTAAGTTGTGTATGTTCATTGTTATTCTCGATGTATACGAGCAGGGTGCCCAGGTAGGGCACCGATCGCGGCCGAGTCGGAGTCGTGACAAAAGTGATATCGGAAGCGATTAGTCCTCGGAAAGTGTCTACAGACCGTGTCTAGTAGAGTCTTGATTATCGGTGTGTTGTGCACCACATCTATAATCAGGAGGCTGCAGGACATTTAGGATTGGTTACCATTCCTCTCACTCTAAGATCGTGCGATAGAGCTGTGTGGTTAGGGTCGTCTCTCCCTAACAAGTTATGTTGTTTGCAGCTACGAGAAAGGTAGCAGTGACCCAGGAAAGATTATGTGGATTGCGTATCCAGGTTGGTAATGTTTGTGGTATAGTTGGTGTTGGGACATACAACTATACATATTTATGCATGGGGGTCACATATGTGTTGCCTAGGATGATTTTAGATTACCAGGATTTGGTAAGGACAAAAAAATAACGGGAAGGTATGAACAGTTAAGGAACTCTCATCAAGGTTTTACGTGCTAATTTGAGATAATTAGGTGATGATGAGTTGTGTGAGAATGAAATGGACCCTTAAGAGGTTAATTAAGGGACTTAATGGAAGACTATGTTAATAGATTGAGCTACGTAGTGGGATTTCGAGAATGGTACGGGTGAGATCCGTATGGAGTAAGTATGGTTGTTGTGGACAAGACAACCCGATTATAGTATATGAGAAGTTAGTGTACCCGTTTATGGGGTGGGATCAGTTGATAGTAGTCATTCGTGGCGAGTCACAAGGGTACAAGCAGAGTCTAGTTAATCGTTTCTGGGTTCGTGGGCGTGTTTCAGGAACGAGTTGTGAGCGGAATGGGTCTTATATTGTTTAAAATAGTAACTCGAAGTGGAGGCGAATTAGTATGGAATTTATGTAAGTATGCTAGTATAAGTTTGGAAATGCGGAAGAAATGCGACCGGTGAAAAGAGAGCAACCAAGTGTAAAGAAATAAAGCTGAATCCATGAGGACCTTTCGAGGTGACTACACGTGAGTGTTGGGTTGTAGGTGGCGGGTAGATAATTGCGTGTAACGATACGATCGTTGGACCACTAGCAGACCTAGCGGTATTATGCCGACATAGAGGTCATTATGAGTACAGGCTAGTTGGCCTCTTGTTATACCAGCGTTATTGCGAGAGAGATTGGCTCGATTCGGTTTTACGTGGTGATTATCGGTGTAAAGGAAGAGAAGTGGTAGTAACGGTGAATTATCCTTCCTTCTTTGGCATCGTTGTTTTTCTTTTTAAAGTACGTGTGACTTGTTCACTTGGGGTAAATTGTGTGAAAGTAAGTAATAATTGAATTGGAAGGAATTTATGTTAAGTGCCCTTGGGTACTTGGAGTTGGTTTGGTGTGGCGGTCGGGGGCCACGACGCCGGATAATCTCGGGGAAAATGTACAAGGCAAGAATAAAATAAGTGCGAGTCTTTGCCGGCGGAAAGGTGAGGCATCTTTGGTGGGTTGGAAAATCTACGAAGATAAAGGCGGTGCGTGATGATTAGATAATTCTTTGGACCGCAAGAGGACCTGTGATTATGGTTGTGACTCGAGAAAGTTTAAGAAAGGGAGATAAGTTCTCTTCCGCGTAAAAGGGCAGTTTACGTATTATGGGGTTATGTGTACCCGTGTTGTTAGGCGAGGATATGAGGCGGTAAGGTCTTGGTATCGTCGTGCCATAGGTTGATTGTAGATAGCAGGGAAAAGTGTTGTGTTGGGGTAATTAAGAATGGCGTCTGAATTGGTCGAGGAAGTATCGTAAAGATATAAATGCAGGTTATGCGCATGTATGAAGCGTATGATTATGAATCAAGATAGAAATCGTTTGCTAATAATAAGCCTAAGGTAAGGATATGGCGAATGATAAAGGAGAATCGACAATGGTTATGTAAGTTGCACGAGTTATGACTACCCGGACTAGTGGAAAGACCATTAGTAAATAATGGGAAGTAAGAACATTTCAAGGAAATGTGGTAACACCTAACTATAGGCTCTACAAAGCGGAAAGGAAAATCGGGTTACTACTTTCTGAGATCAAGAAATCCCCGTAGATTGTGATTGTGAAGTCTTAGACATGGGGCAACCAAAGGAATCAAATCTAAGTTAAGTGACCAAGTTTGGTTGCTTGAGAGAAAGAAAGCAGGAACCATAAGTGAGATTAAGGATACGAATATTTCGCGGGAATGAGAAAGGCTTCGATTATTGGAAGATAAGTTGACTTCGACTACGATCTAACACCTCCTGAAAGACTAGAGGGTTAGGTTATTATGATAACACGTTGGGTGTTGGGCTAGGTTGTGTGCTGACGCAACCCGATAGGATAGAGCTTATGTTTTCCCGGTAGTTAAAGAAGCAGGAAAGGAAATTACGCCACTCACGATTTAGAGCTGGCGGCAGTTAAATCGTGCCTTGAAGATTTGGGGGCATGATGTATAAATAGACTTCATGTGAATATGTGTGCAGACCACAAGAGCCTCGGTATATCTTACGCGAGCGATTGAATTTGCGGCAATGACGATGGGTAGAGTTATTCAAGGATTGTGATATCGATACCTATACCACGAGGAAAGCCAAGGCGATTAAAGATACTATTAGTCGCGGATCAAAAGGGTAGTATGCGGATGGACGGCGGATAGGCGGATGTGGTCCGTGGGATTCTTGATCCAGAGCCTAGGGGTTCGATTAATTGTTCCAATGTTAATAGAGCTTTAGATCAGAGAGGTTGCGAGTTCTCCTTCGTCGAAGAGGTAAAGAGCGACAATATGAGGATCGATTATGATATGATATCGAGATCGACTCTCGAAGAGAAGAGCACATTTGTGTAGCACCATATGGGGTGCCGTGTTAGGAGGAAGTTTGTGTGTGCCCGATGCTGCAGGACTTGTCGGCAAGTTTTAGGGGGAGGCACGCGGTGCTTCTTGCTTTATTTTGTTCGGGGTCGACCAAGATGTATCATGGCCTCAGATGTATGTATGGGTAAGATGGCACGAAGAGGATGTAGCGGGGTTTGTTGCTTAGTGTCGAATTAGTAGCAGGTCATGGTTGAACACCAGAAGCCCGGTGGGCTATTACAGGTGATTTAGACCCCGACTTAGACATGGGAGGTAATTAAAATGGATCTTGTCACAGGGTGGCATCGTACTCTGAGGAAGTGCGACTCCCTGGGGGTCATGGTAAATAATTTGCGAAACCAGTTGTGTTCTTAGGTTAGGACCACTTACTCGGTGAGGTTCGTGCTAGCTTTTAGCGAGGGATTGTGAGACTGCACAGGGTTCCTACGTTTATGATGTCAGACAGATGAGCTCGATTACAGATAACTTCTGGAGGTTTTTCAGAAGGGTTTTAGGGACATAGGTGTGTCTCAATGTTGCATTACACCCTCGGACCAGCGGACGGGCGAAGCGTACTATCCGAACGCGAGGATAGGTTGTGGGCTGTGTTCTTGATTTCGAAATAGCGGGAGGTTAGTTGCCTCTTGTTGAGTTACGTGCGATAACAGATACCACTTCCAGTATTCGAGATGGCCTGTATGAGGCCTTGTATGTAGAAAGTGTAGATCTCCGGTTGGATGTTCGACATAGGCGAGGATTCGATTATTTGGTCGGACTTGATTCGGTGTGGATAAGATGAAGCTTATCGGGAGAGCGTTAGCGGCTCGAGTCGGCGAAGTCATATGCGGATAATCGGCGTCGGCATTTGGAGTTTCGGGTAGGCGATTAGGTCTTGAAGGTGTCACCCATGAAGGGTGTGATGAGATTCGGTAAGAAGAAACTTCGGCCCAAGGTACATTGGGCCACTACGGATCGTTCGTAGAGTGGGCAAGGTTGCCTACGAGTTGGATCTGCCATCGAGTTAGAGGCGTACATCCGGTCTTCCATGTTTCTATGTTGAGGAAGTGTATCGGAGATCGGCGAGTTTTCCCTACCGGTGAGGTCAGTGCGAGAGGGTTATCGTATGAGGAGAGTCCCATAGCGATACTCGATCGCGGTCGGCGACTACGGACCAGGATGTAGCTTAGTCAAAGTCTGTGGAGGAATGAGCAGGAGGAGATGAATTGGGAAGCGGAGGAGGGCGAGGAGTATCCTCACTTATTCTCTATACTTGGGTAATCCATCTTCCTTACTTGCCAAGTTTTATTTGAAGTGTTTCTTTTGCTTAATGCTACTATGTGGCCTTGTGTGACATTAGTGGTATGTCGGGGTTGTGAAAGGAAATTATGTTGCTAATTAAGTCACTCCGAAAGAACATTCGGGACGAATGTTTCTAAGGGGGGAAGAATGTTACACCCCGTAAATTCAAATATAAGATAAGTCGGCAATCATGTGTCGAGCGGATTTTAAGTCTTATTTGGAGTGTGGTACCCTAATTATTTTTAGATATATGGGGTGTTTAGCAAGCCTAGTATAAAGTTGGATGAGTCTAGTGTCAGCGCGACAAACCGCTCGTCGATAGGACATCGGAGCGGAGGTATGGGCGTTAGAAATTGAAGTGCATGGTAGCGCGAGAGGAAGGATTTTCGTGTCAGTGTCTCGGCGCGGCCGTCGTCAGCGAGCGGCGCCACTAATCCTGAAAATCCTCAGAGGTTTGGCCGCGGCTGCTGCGAACATGGCGCCAAGGCGGAAAATTTTCTGCGGGAATTACTTAAAACAGGGGATATTTTCGAAAAGGGCCTATGGGAGGGTGACAAGTGTCCCTCCCATCTTGTTGACCACGAAAAGAGCCCTATTTTAAGACCAAGTCTTGAAAGACTTGGTCATTTCACCTTTGAACACCTAAAAAAACCCCTCTCCCCTTCTCTCTTGAGATTTGAGAAAAACCTAACTTAGTGGGTGTTGTTGGAGCGGCGGTAAGAAGACAAAGTGCTGGTAAGCTTGTGGGAAACTCACAAGGACGAGTTTGACGGGAATAGAAGTTGAAGAAAGAGAGCTTTAGTGGGCTAACCCAAAGGTAAGAGATTTCCTCTCCTCTTGGAAATTTATAGTAATCCTTGTTAAAGTTGATATTGGCCACGTGAACCATGTTTTAGATTGTTATGTATAATATGTTTTGATAGCCATTTGAAATGTGAAAAACAAAGGAAATCGATAGTTGTAACTGTAACATGTAAACAAACCTTACAAATGGATAAATTGTGTGAGCCAATTGGGGCTGTTTGGTTATTGAATTCGGCCTCGAAAGAGGTGGCAAAGTAAGTAGAAACAAAGGAGGTGCTGTCCGATTTTCCGTAGAATTTAGCGACTTAACACTTATAATATTCTACATTGAAGTAAGGCGTTAATGGACGTATGGTGAATATTATAGGTTGACATTCTACGGGCGGGACTTTGTACTTGGCAAGTGGTTTGACCCGACGAGGTATGTAGAACTTTTCCTATCCTTTGAGCATGACTAGTTTCACGTATATAGTACGGTAGACGTCTGAACTTTGACATTCTTTACTCTTTTTATGAAATGCCAAGTCGGGTGAGTTAGGAGATTAACTCCCTTCTTTGAGAATATTAAAGATGTCTTAAGTCTTGTTAAAGATAAGGGACTTGAAGAATTTTAAAGTATGTGATACTTGTGACGTTTTAAAAACGTATAAGTCCCTTGGATAGGAAATTGTACTTGACTAAGGCATAAAGTGAATATAACGACTTTATGGGGAGTTGGTTATATTGACCTTATGGAAAGATAAATGACTTGATTTAATGGAAGGCAATTCGATTTTAAGGCATCAATTGCCTAAGGTTTTATAAGACATGAGTCACTTGAATTTAGAAGCCTAATTTTTATTTCTAAAAGTATTGTGACTTGTCTTGAAAAGAAATTGTAACTTGATACTACGGTTATTAGTATCTTGGAAGTGTTATAATGAAATGAGTCATTTTAAAAGAATAGAAGTACGTAGTACTTTGGGTTAAATTCCCGGATTTTTATAAAAGACATGGTAGTGCCTTAGGTACTAAAATGAGAGTGTATACAAACGAGAATAGTAAGAAGTTAGGGGATTTCTTAACTTGCTTATATATTGTATGATAAGCCGATAGAGCGTATGTTATGTATGATAGCCGGATTTGGGCTAGTGATATATTATTCGTTGCGGGGTCATTCCCCGGGATTGTGGCATTGCATATTTCCGTGGATTTGCTACCCACGATGCGAGGAATACCTCATGCGAGTCCGTAGGGCTTATGCGGGTGAAATAGTCCCATGCGGGCGGGTCCAGCCTATGCGAGGAATACCTCATGCGAGTCCGTAGGGCTTATGCGGGTGAAATAGTCCCATGCGAGGAATACCTCACGTAGGTCCACTGGACCTATGCGGGTGAAATAGTCCCAGGAGTAGGATTCCAATCCTATTTTTCGTTGTAAGTATACACCTATTTTTACTCTCATTGTTAGTAAGGCCTTAGAGTCTGTAATTTTGTTATCATACATGTCTCGGCTTTCTTTTAAACTTATGTTGTAATTACTGTACTTTCGATTTACATACTTAGTACATATTGTGTCTTGACCCCTTCCTCGGGGCTGCGTTAAATCTGCGAGAAAGGGTAGCGAGTTGCGGATCCACGCTCTTAGGATCGCTTATCGGGCGTCGGAAGCTCCATTTTCAGGAGGCTTGTCTTTCTTTAGTCTGACCTTTCCACGATGTTGTAGATTATGTACATTCGGGGTATGGCGGAGCCTGTCATCCGCGATTGTTGTTCTAGAGTGCGTATTCACATATGTGGTTGAAATTTGTATGGCCGAGTGGTAAAGTTGTACTTTTGACTTTGTTTATATAATGGAAGGCGGCCTTATCGGCTAGCCTGTGTTGATATATTGTTTACACCTGTGTTTAAGTTGTGTATGTTCCGCTGCTATTCTCTGATGTATACCTGAACAGGGTGCCCAGGTAGGGCACCAGTCGCGGCCCGGGGTCGGGTCGTGACATGATGTATGTCTCTGATATTAGAAGGAATTTAATGCTTTCCTATCCCTTTATTTATCGTATTTAGGGCCTACAATTCTCCCCGTCATAGGGTTAATTTGACCCTGTACCTAGTTCGGGACAATGTTCATATATTGTCCCGACTGAGAGGGCATTGGCACACCCGCCTTTTTAGCCTTATATTCCTCCCACGTAGCTTTGTGTAATCTATTCAAATGCGTAGTTAAACCTCCCGTCCCGCTCTGACCTTTTCCTACTTTAAATTTATAAATATTTTTCCAAATTGTGCATCTAGCTACTTCATTTTCTGCGTCCCTATAAAAAAACAACTCATACATCTGATATTAATTTTCGTTGTGGTGGGCTTCGTCTCATACTAGGGGGAATAGGAGGCGGTGCAATTTGAGGTGCATTAGTGGGTGTGTCATCTAGATTAGTGGGTGTGTCATCTAGATTATCTTATAAATTAAAGTCTTGTTGAGTTTCAGAAAATAGCTCATCGTCTAAATCTAGTGGTACTTCAGGAAATAATTCAGTATCAACAAAATCGTCATGTCTGTGAGGAATAGGATGACTAGAAGAAGTACTTTTACCCTTATTACCCCTACTAGTAGAAACACCCTTACCCTTACCCGTAATCATACGTTTAAGTCCTTCCATTATAATTATGCAAATAAATACTTAAAGATAGTGAAATTAAGTGCACTAAATAAAATGAAGAAACAATAATAATTTAATGAAGGAACGAATGTACCAAGCGGCGTAACGTCGGCGATATGTCGAATGTTGAAAATTGAAACTTTGCTCAATGAATGATCATCAAGCTAGTTGCCAACTTTACTCTCAAATGAATAAATAAAATTGAATATTTAGTAGATAATGTAGAGAGAATGTGTCACGCCCCGAACCCCGGGCCCGTGACTGATGCCCTACCTGGGCACCCTTCTACCTTAAAAACTAAGTAAACTGCGGAAATTAAATAACACCTCATTTTTTTTTAAAACCAACGTACGTGCAAGGGCAAAGCCGACAAGGCTGCCATATAATATACATAATCATAAGACACTACACTGCATACGTGAGTCCAATCCCACGTATGAATACGGACCTCTAAGAGTTTCTTGAAATATGGCGGACAAGGCCCCGCGTACCATGCTTAGTACAAAAGCACATCTTGAAAGAACTATACCAAAGCGATAAACTCACGAGCAGATGGAGCTATCCAAAACTTCGGGCGGTCCTACACGAAGATCGCAAGCTGCGTACCTAAACTGCGGCATGAGCGGCCGAAGGAGGTCGGTACAAAGAATGTACCAAGTATGTGAAGCGATAAATCTGTAATGAAATCATGATCTAAACAAAGCAGAGACATGTATGATAGCGAACCTACGATTACACAATACATAGCGGTCATATCAAGTCGGGGCGCATGCCAAAGTCATTACTAAAATATAACCATGGGTCTCACGCCCGTAATATCAATCATGCGTGGAATCCTTCCTCGCCACGGCGATCCATGATATAATATAACACCAATAGGCATACATGAACACCAAGTCCCACGTGTCCTAAAAGCATGCGGGCGAGTAGGAAAGCGAACCACGAAATCCGGCTGCATCATAAAGCGGCGGGGCAAATGCGAAGCCAACTACGGATCCAGGCTGCGTCATCAACTGATCGGGGCAAGTACGAAATCTAACTACCAGATCCAGCCTATCGTCACGAGATATGACCGGGGCAAGTGCGAAAGCTATCTCAGAGCCTACGTACCAAAGCGTGCAATAGGCGGCGGGGCAAGCTACGAAGCCAACTACGAGATCCTGCGTCGTGGCGGCAGGGGCAAGTCACAGCTAACTACGGATCCGGCTGCGTCACTAAATCTTATGGAGGGCTAATCCATGGAATAAAAATATCCCACGTGGTCGCATGCCCCGGAATCCCACATCGTATAAGCATGACCATGGGGTAATACAAACAAATCTGGGAATCTAACCCGCCTCCTGGTCACATGCCCCGGAATCCCACATCGTGTAAGCATGTCCAAGGAGTAATACAAATAATCCGGGAATCTAACGCGTCACGGTCGCGTGCCGGAATCCCACATCGTATAAGCATGTCCAAGGATCGATCATAATGGAAGCATACCCGTGGAATTCCACATCACCGTCGGTACGTCCAAGTAAACTTACAACAAGACAGCCGACCCTCCAACCGAGAGTCGCGGCAACGTAATAAAACATAATACTCGCACTCAAAGGCTATCACCAGCACACATAGGCAAGTTCATAAAATCTTTAGACTTTCATTTTATAAACTCAAGGCACTTACGTTTTATATAAAAGAAATCGGGATTTTAACACTAAGTACTACGTACTTCCATTCTTTTCAAAAGACTCATTTTTATATAAAACCCCAAGATACTAACACCTGTAGTATCAAGGCATGTCTATTTTTCAAACTAAGTTACTACATCTTTAGAAATTCATTTCAAGACTTGAAATGAAGTAACTTCTAATTTCACAACCTAGGCAACTCGTACCTATCAATCAAAATAGACAACTTTCTTATCCTTCCATAAAGTCGTTATAACCAACTTCCCACAAAGCCGTTATAACCCTTTATGGTTTTTAAACAAAATTCATTCTTTTTATAACCAAGAGACTTATACTTTTAAAACCAAGTATCACATACTTTCAACTCAAGTTTCTTAACTTTCAAATTACTTCAAGTCTCTTAATCTTTAGAAATCAAGTTTCTTCTACTTTTAAACCTCAAGTAACTCACACCTTTAAAACAAGTTACTTCTCTTAAATCATGTCATGTCTCAGCTTTTAAAACAATTAAGTAAATCACTCCTTTGACTCCCCTAAAGTCATTATAACGACCCTTAGGTTTTGGAACTAAGGCACTAGCCAAAAGATTTGGAAACCACTTCCTTTTCAAAACTCTATGTACTTTAAGTAAAATACTTTCACTTTTGAGAATCCAAACTTCACTAAGGAAATGGATTATAACAACTTACAATTAAAACATCAAAGTACAATCAAGGAAGTATATAGAACAAATTCTATATTAGGCAATCCAAGTACAACCAAGGAATGGATCATTTAAGGAGTAGGACATACTTTCTTTATCTTAAGGAATCATGCTAGAATAGGAGATAGTTCACATACCTTTTCGGCTTAATCCACAAGCTAAGTCGAATCGCGCATGCGTAGAAATGTCAACCTATAATGGCCTGACATGACTATCAACTTCTAGTTTCTAACGTAGAATAATACTAAGTATACGGTCTCTTATTCTACGGAAAATTGGGCAACACCTCCTTTGTTTCTACATACTTTGCCACCTTTTTCAAGGCCGAATTCAATAACCAACACGCCACATTTAAGGCTCAAAACAACAACCAACCAAAGGGGATTACACGCCTTGTCGTGTAAAATTTTGCCCCACAATTAATACCAACTAAGTCCATAATCAAAGCCATTCTCGGCTAACTTATTCAACAATACAAAGTCTTTTCCAATTCTTTTCCAAACCAAGTTCTTAAGTCTAACATGTTATATAGTCATAGACAACTTTAACAACTATAATTCCTTCTTTATATAACATGTGACGACTTAAACTAATAATCAACTTGAATGGTAATCTTAAGGCTAAACATGCTAGTTTTCGGATTAGGGTTCCAATAGTCAATGTACTTATCAAACTTCATAATATAAACCTCATGCTTGCTAATATCCATAACTACAATGATAAGTAAACTTTAATTGCTAAAACGACAAGATTTATACCTTTACAAGCCCTTAAAATTTCCAAGATTCAAAGTCGCTCCTTAGCAATTCTTAGCTCATTTCCTTTACGCTCCAATCCGCTATTTGAAGCCTCTAGAAGTTCACAACCAACTTCTCTTCAATTTCCAATCAAAACCTATGAAAATGCCTTAGGTTCTCGCCTTGCGACTAACGTGAAAACGCCGTTTTTCCGAGATCTTTCTATTGAGATATCCTTACAATACTCTTAGGGACCTTGGGTTAAAGTCTTGTGAATAATGGATCAAAACTACAAAATATTCTTGTGTGAAATATGGTGAACCCGAGAGGTTATCTTGAAGAACACAAGGTTCTCTAATTTTTCTAAGTGTTCAAGACTAGTCTTGCACTAGTGTAGTGAATATATAACACAATGGAGGGATTAGATTACAACACTTGAGTGACTAGGATGAAGAACACTTGGATAAAAGCCAAGTGGACAAGTTGACAAGTCAACAATCTCAAGCTTGAAGACTTATCATCCACAATGGTCAAATGACCATTCTAACCCTTGCATTTTCGTCCAAGACCATGTGGGGGAGGTGCCACGTGTCGCCCTCCCATTCGTCCATAAAATTTCGTAACCCTCGTGGGCCCCACAAAACGTAAAATTTCTCGGGTGGGCCCCACGTGACCAAATCCGTAAAAATAAATTTCCATAATATTAATAAATTCCATACTCTTCAAATAATACATTTTGAGAATCTAATTCTCCTCAACGAACTCTTTTCCTTTCCGACGTTCGGAAGATTTTCCGTCGGAAAAACAATTCTTCCTTTCGTACTAATTTTCAAGTCTTGATTCCTTACATACATTCTCTTATACATGTCCTGGACTTACGGGGTGTAACATTTTTCCCCCCTTAGAAACATTCGTCCCCGAATGTTCTTAGTCGGTTGTCAAGCTATACAAACTCTGGCACAGTCTCTTTACTATGCCTATCAATCAATACTCCACAAGACTAACGATGCCACACATGGCCACCACATAACCTACGTAAACATATCAATGGACCTTCCGTCCATGGATCCTTCTCACAACACACGAAGGTTACCGTTTTCTCAAACGCGGGATCCTTAGAGGTTCCTTTATTTTCTTACTTGTCATACTTTCTCGTACTTCTAAACTTATTTAGCATACGTACAAAATTTCGCGTATTGTTTCTGTTCTCCAATCCATGGAGTTACTATCCAATCTTGGCCATTATGCTACTTGAATTTCCGCTAAGGCTCTTACCGGTCCTTACGACTGATTAGGTGGAATCGTCCACAAACTCGTACAACGATCAACTAGACTTGGGTCTTGCATCCTCGTGACCACTATCACGTGGCGGGACCATATCGGTAGACATCACCCCATTTCATACTCTGGTGACCGAAATGAGTCCATATCGACCCATCGTCACAACTTCTCATTCTTAGTGCGGAATAAAATTCTCTCTTACCTCAGTACTTCTGCCTATCCCCCTATTCACTAGAGGTTCGTCACATAGGCCAAAGTATTTCTACTGTACATCCTTCCCTATCGGTCTTATTCTTATTATGGGGTAACTACAACTTGTGAACTCTACACAACTATAGTCTTCGTTCACTTTATTAATCAAAGTATCCCTACCTCTGGGGGTACTATCACTTTACAACTACTAGCAATAAAGGGGAAAACATAAACGCTAGGGCGAAATCTGAATATATCAATGCATGTATGATTCAAAAGAATCAAAATATACCTGTAACCCCATGCGATGTCGCCTCCTGATCCTGCCCCGTAGTCACGTCATCTCTGCGGTTCGAAGGACCGCCAGAACTATAAACTCCACCCTGACCTCTACCACGGTGGTGGCATCCGAACACCACTTGCAGGGGGCGCATTTGTGGAAGAAAGGGAATCAACCATCGGCCTCATAGGCTGAGCCACCTCACCGGTGCTCTTTCTAAAAGGACACACCCTCAGTACATGGCCCGGACGGCCACAATAAAAACAAACACCTGTTCCATAACGGCATTTCCCTATATGACGCTTACTACATCGGAAACACAGAGGAATAAGTGGCCTCGACTGAGAAAATCCTCTGCTCCTCTGAGAACCTCGACCCCTGGAGCTCGGACCGGCTCCTAAATACCTTGTGGGATCAAATCTCCCACCTGTGAGCTGCGGGGGTATGTACTGGGTAGGCTGAGACAAATATCTCACTCGTTGTTGAGGCTGCTCGTCCAAAAACTCACCGGGATAACCAACCGGTCTAGCCCTCTTACGCTGATTTCCGCGTTGGCCCTCTACCCTCTGTACACCTGTCTGTACTGGCCGAATAACCTCCTGCTGATGAAACTGTAGTACCGCTATCTTGGTCAATAACATAACTGCTTCCCTTATTGTCACGCCTCGAACCCCGGGCCCGTGACTGGTGCCCTACCTGGGCACCCTTCTATCTTAACAACTAAGTAAACTGCGGAAATTAAATAACACCTCATCTTTTTTTTTTTTAAACCAACGTACGTGCAAGGCAAAGCCGACAAGGCTGTCGTATAATATACATAATAAAAGACACTACACTGTACATGAGTCGATCCAGTATGAATACGGACCTCAAGAGTTATCTTGAACTATGACGGACAAGGCCCCGTACCCATAAGCGTACAAAAACACATGTGAAAGAACTTATACCAAAAGATAAACTCGACGAAGGAGCTATCCAAAACTTTGGCGAGGATCCTACACTGCCGATCACCAAACAGTACCTAAACTGCGGCATGACGCGGCCCAAGGAGGTCGGCGAAGAATGTACCAAGTATGTGAAGCGATGAAATGCGTAATGAAATCATAACGATCTAAACAAAGCAGGAGACATGTATGATAACCAACCTCGATACCTGATACATAACGATCATATCAAGTCGGGGGCCTTGGCGCGCCAAATCATTACTAAATATAACCATGGGTCTCACGCCCGTAATATCATTCATGCGTGGAATCCTTCCTCACTGCCGTGATCCATGATATAATATAACACGATAGGCATACATGAACACGAGTCCCACGTGTCCTAAAAGCATGCGGGCGAAGTAGGAAAAGCGGCGGTGGTAACGCGAGGGTATAATGTCTTGGGGTTTACCACTCATTTATACTCTTACCAGGAGAAGGTGGTAACGCAGGGGTATAATGTCTTGGGGTTTACCTCACTTATACTCTTACGGAGAAGGTGGTATAGCGTCTTGGGGTTTACCTCACTTATACTCTTACCCTATCTCAACCGACCGTGAAACAAAACAGCGAGGGTATAATGTCTTGGGGTTTACCGCCATTTATACTCTTACTGGGAGAAGGTGGTATATCGTCTTGGGGTTTACCTCACTTATACTCTTACCCTATCTCGTGAGCCATCAAACAACACATAACCACTACTGGTCTTTTATAAAAATTCGGAATTTAACCCAAGTACTACGAATAGCGAGCATGCGGTGGAATCCCACATCATCGGTGCGTCCGAGTAACTTACAACAAGACGGCCCTCCAACCGAGTCGCGGCAGCGCAATAAAACATAATACTTGCACTCAAAGGCTATCACCAAACACATAGGCAATTCTCGATTAATCAAGCCAAAGTACTTATCAAGGCACACGTGGAATAATTCTCGATTAACAAGCCAAAGTACTTATCAAGGCACACGTGGAATAATTCTCGATTAACAAGACAAGCGTGCTTATCAAGGCACACATGGAATAATTCTCAATTAACAAGACAACGTACTTATCAAGGCACAAATAGAATAATTCTCATTTAACAAGCCAAAGTACTTATCAAGGCACAAATAGAATAATTCTCATTTAACAAGCCAAAGTACTTATCAAGGCACAAATAGAATAATTCTCATTTAACAAGCCAAAGTACTACGTACGTACATTCTTTTCAAAAGACTCTTTTTTATGTAAAATCCCAAGATACTAACACCCGTAGTATCAAGATGTGTCTATTTTTCAAAGTAAGTTACTACACTTTTAGAAAACTCATTTCAAAGCTTGAAATCAAGTAACTTCAAATTTTCACAATCTAGGCAACTTATGCCCAATAATCAAAATAGACAACTTTCTTAACCTTTCATAAAGTCGTTATAACCAACTTCCCATAAAGCCGTTATAACCCGTTATGGTTTTAGACATATCCATTCCTTTTTATAACCAAGAGACTTATACTATTAAAACCAAGTATCAAATACTTTACGAATCAAGTTCTTAACTTTCAAAATACTTCAAGTCTCTTAATATATAGAAAACAAGTTTCTTCTCTTAAATCATGTCATTTCTCCTCTTTTAAATCAAATAAGTAAATCACTCCTTTGACTCCCCTAAAGTCATTATAATGACCCTGAGGTTTTGGAACTAAGGCACTAGCCAAAAGATTTGGAAACCACTTCCTTTTCAAGACTCTATGTACTTTAAGTAAAATACTTTCACTTTTAAGAATCCAAACTTCACTAAGGAAATGGATTATACAACTTACAATTTAAACATCAAAGTACAATCAATGAAGTACATAGAACAAATTCTATTTTAGGCAATCGATTACAACGAGGAATGGATCAATTAAGGAGTAGGACATACTTTCTTTATCTTAAGGAATCATGCTAGAAGAGGAGATAGTTCACATACCTTTTCGGCTAAATCCACAAGCTAAGCCGAATACGCCGTACGTAGAAGTGTCAACCTATAATGGTCACAACAAGACTATCAACTTCTAGTCTCTAACGTAGAATAATACTAAGTATACGGTCTCTAATTCTACGTAAAATCGGGCAGCACTTCCTTTGTTTCTACTCACTTTGACACCTTTTTCAAGGCCGAATACAATAACCAACACGCCACATTTAAGACTCAAAACAACAACCAAACAAAGGGGATTACACGCCTTACAATACGTGTAAAATTCCGCCCCACAATTTAATACCTACTAAGTCCATAATCAAGCCATTCTCGGCCAACCTAAACCACAACACAAGTCCTTTCCAAATTCTTTTCCAAATCCAAGTTCTAAGGTCTAACATGTTATATAGTCATAAACAACTTCAACAACTACAATTTCCTTCTTTCTACAACATGCGACGACTTAAACTAATAATCGACTTGAATTCTAATCTTAAGGCTAAACATGCTATTTTTCGGATTAGGGTTCCAATAGCCAAAATACTTGTCAAACTTCATACTATATAACTCATGCTTGCTAATATCCATAGCTATAACAACAAGTAAGTCTTAACTATTAAAACGACAAAATTTATACCTTTATAAGCCCTTAAAGTTTCCAAGATTCAAAGTCGCGCCTTAGCAATTCTTAGCTCCTTTCCTTAAGTTCCAATCCGCTCCAAGCACTCCTTAGAAGCCTATGAAGAACCCATCTTCAAGTTCCAACTTCAAAGTTGAAGAACTCCTTAAGTTTCCGCCTTGCGACTAATACGAAAACGTCGTTTTTCCGCAATCTTTCTATTGAGATATCCTTACAATACCCTTAGGGACATTGGGTTTAAGTCTTGTGGCTAATGGATCAAAACTACAAATTTTTCTTGTGTGGGAAAGGGTGAACAGAGGGTCTCTTGCAAGAACAAAGGTTCTCTAAAATTTTCTAAGTGTAAAATGCCAAGTCTTGCTACTAGTTGAGTATATAAAACACATTGGAGGGTCTAGATTGTAACAATTGTGTGGCTTGGATGAAGATCACATGGATCAAGCCCAAGTGGCAAGTTGACAAGTCAACAATGTCATGCTAGAAAGACTAATCTTCTACCTTGGTCAATGACCATTCTACCCTTACAAATTTTCGACCAAGACCAAGTGTGGGGGTGCGCGTGTCGCCTCTCTTTCGTCCATAAAATTCGTAACCCTCGTGGGCCCCACAAAAGCGTAAAATTCCTCGGGTGGGCCCAGCAAATCCGTAAAAATAAATTTCCAAAATGTTAATAAGTTCCATACTCTTCAAATAATACTTTTGAGAATCGATTCTCAACAACGAACATTTTTCCTTTCCGACGCCGGAAGATTTTAGTTGGAAAAACAATTCTTCCTTTCGTACCAATTTCCAAGTCTTGATTCCTTACGTACATTCTCTTATACATGTCCTGGACTTACGAGATGTAACATTCTTCCCCCCTTAGAAACATTCGTCCCCGAATGTTCTTAGTCGGTTGCCAAACTATACAAACTCCGGCATAAACTCTATACTATGCCTATCAATCAAAGCGCGAGACCAGCGATGCCACATGGCCACCTGACATCGTAAACATAACAATGGACCTTCCGTCCGTGGTCCCTTCTCACAAAACTCGAAGGTTCTGATCTTCTTGTCACGACCGAACCGGGCGTGGTGGTGCCTACAGGGCACCCAAGTAGACATACATCGAGTGTCAATGGAATATAAAACAAGACATGACATAATATGAAATATGAAACAGCACATCTGAGAAAACTTGTCTTTCGGCATAAATATATATAACAACTAGAACAGTTACATCCCTTTTTACAACTCGCCAGCGATTGTTCTGGACCTCTAAGAATGATATGACAACAATGGCGGGACGGGCTCGCCATACCACGAATGTAAGTACCTACAACGATGGGACTATACGTGATAAGCCTCGAAGAAAGCGGAGCTTCCCAAACGCTGACGTGACCCTAAGCGAGGATCAACGGCGGTGTACCTCTACTGCGGCATGAGCGGCCCGAAGGAGGTCGATAACAGGTACCAAGTATGTGAAACTGTAAAGTACTGAAGTAAAATCAAAGTATTTAAAACCATTTGCAAACACAACCAGTTCAACTGCACATAGTGCCACAACATGAACAAGAGCAAGGTAGATAAACTGTAACAGGTCTTTTCTAGGCCGCGAATGATCGAAGCAAGGCCAATCTCCCGTAGTATCATTATGCGTGCCTAATCACGGACTTCCGCAGCGCGCATAGGTCGCACTGAACCGCATGAGGTATTCCTCGCATCGGGGGTAGCTAACCCCGGTACCCTCCTGGACTCCCGCAGTCCGCATAGTCTCAATAGACCGCATAATCACACAGACCGCATAGGGCATCCCCCGCATCGGGATATACACCCGGAATGATCAATCCTGGAGCATAGGCCATATAGACCCGTATCAAGGGTGGAAAGCCCTCGGTATAACAAGTCAAGGGGGTATGTGATATAATAACATAACAGCTTATCGTTAAACAACATAAGCACAACAAGGGGAACCCCTTTACACAAACATCACCAGATACTAACACACGTAGCATCCTAATATGTTTACTTATCAAATCAACAAGAAAGTATTACAAGGCTATCACAAACCAACACAATCAAGTTATTCACACAAGGTACTTTCTACTTTATGTTAACAATTTCGGGTTTTTATCCCCAAAGTACTTCATACATTAACTCTTTTAAAAGATCCGTTTCTTTCACAAAAGTCACACAATACCCGTAGTATAAAAATAAAGTGACTATCCTTTTAAGTAAACCAAAACACTTCCCTTTGTAAATCAAGTAACAACATTATTTTCCAAACGTTCAAGTTTGCCTAATTTCAAATGCTCAAGTTTCTCATTTTCGAAAGGTTTCGTAGTTCATAGTTTTAATCACTTAATGATATAATTCTCCTTTAAAACAATTTGAGATACATATGCCTTATATGTGAGTAGGTTATTCTTGTTCATAATCAATCTTATTTAAGCAGCCATGATCTAGGAAATGTAATATCATTTTGTCTCATCTTAGCTTCTATGCAGATGGAGGTTTCTACTGGTTTTAATAATACTTTATTAGTCAATACATTTCCCTTTATTAGCGCTGCTGTGGTTTGTTCGATACTTATTCTCATTTCCGAAATCAGTAAAACATTATTCCTTTTACAAACCAAGTACTCATTACTCACGAATGAGGTTTCACACAAAACTCATATTAATTTACTTAAGTCAAGTCTCTTATCTTTTAAGATCAAGTCTCTTAACTTCTAAAATTAATAAACCTTTCTTTTTATCTCTCTTAAGTCGTTATACCTAACTTCCCATAAAGCTAGTATAACTCTTAAGCTTTTAAAACCAAGTATTACTCTTCTTTCAAAAAGGTTTCTTAATTCTTTTGAAATACTTCAAGATTCTTATTATTCAGGCTTAAGTCAAAAGACATTGCTGCAATGCGTTCAGTTAACACACGTACGTCTACCGTACTATATATATATTCTTTTAAAATATCATGCTCAAGAGGATAGGAAGAATCACATACCTCGCGATGATTATCGACTATTAGCAAAACGCTCCACGGCTATAACCCGGCTAGCCTCGTCCACCTTTCAAGTAGTACATCTACTGCTCGCGGATCAATCAACCTATATAAGGGTTATACAAGTCTATCAATGCCTAGACTACTCTTGTAGAATATTCTTCTGATGTGATTCCAGTTCAAGTCTATTCTGTAATATCCTTCTATTACAGTTCAATTCTCTTCTATGAATCTTATATTCATTTCTAAACAACTACAGTATGAAATTTCCAATTACAATAGAATGATAGGATTATTTACCTCGGTAAGCTCAAAATTATCCAAGTTTAATGTCGATCCTGAGCAACGTTTAGCTCCTACTCCGGGTGCTCCAACCCGCTCCAAACAACCCTTAGAAGTTCTACGAAACTTCTTCCTAATACTTCAACCAAGTGAAGATTTTCCTAGGGTTTCGTTTAGTAGTGAAGGGAAGTATAATGGTATTTACGGGCTTTTAGTATAGGGGTAACCTTGGAATACTACAAGGTATAAGGCTAAGGTATTTTGGTATAGTAACAATACTTGAGAGTATTTCTACCAAGAGGGGTAGTATTTTGCGAGAACAACTAGGCAGGGGGTGTACCTCGGCGAGGCCACTAGGAGGGGTGTACCCCTCGGCGAGGTCTTCTCAAAGGGAGGCTTGGGCGAACCACTACACTAAGGAGAGAACTTTCAAGACTTAGAAACTATTTTAGGATGAAGAAGTTCATCAACTAAGGGGTATTTATAGGACAACCAAGGGCCAAGATCAAGCCAAGTGGTAGGAAAGTGTAGGGTGAGGATTTACCCATGTGTACCTTATCCATCTACCACACCAACTATCACAAATATCCTACCTAACCCAAGACCCCAATTCGTCCACTAGCCGCCCATCACAACGTCCAATGTGAGGGTGACACATGTCACCCTCCCGTTGGTCCAAAATGTTTCATCTCTCGGAAAAATCCGCAAAAATTAGAAATGACATAGCCGTAATTTTCCCTTCGCAAGTCTTGTAAAACGTTTCGTCGAAAAACGATTCTTTTCGGTACTTGTGAACAATAATTTTCGGTCCTAGCCTAACTTAAGGCTCAAACTTTTCTACGTACGTCCTCACGTACATACTCTGGAAAATACGGGGTATAACACTTCTCAAACACGGGATCCTTAGAGGTTCCTTTCTTTCCTTACTTGTCATATTTTCTCGTACTTCCAAACTTATTTGAGCATATGCACAAGATCAACTAAACTTGGGCCTTGCATCCCCGGGACCCTATCACATAGCGGGACTATTACCAACTAACATCACCCCATTCCATACTATCGGTTGACCCGAAATAAGTCCATAACCTGACCCATCGTCACACTTAACTTCTCATTCTTAGTCTGGAATAAATCTCTCTCTTATCTCAAGGTACTTCTTACCCTATCCCCTATTCACTTAGAGGTTCGTCACATAAGCCAAAGTATTCCTACTGTACAATCTTCCCTATTGGTCTTACACTGTCATGGGGCAATTTCTACGTGTGAACTCTACACAACTCTAGTCTCAGCTCACTTATCATTCTTGTCAATATTCTTAACTTCTCACTTTACTAATCAAAGTATCCCTACCTCTGGGGTACTATCACTTTACAACTCTAGCAATAAAGGGAAAACATATACGCTAGGGTAAAATCTGAATCTATCAATGCACGTATGATTCAAAAGAATCGAAATATACCTGTAACCCTATGCGATGTCGCCTCCTGATCCTGTCCCGTAGTCACGTCAGCTATGCGGTTCGAAGGACCGCCAGAACTATAAACTCCACCCTGACCTCTACCACGGGTTGCTAACATCTGAACACCCTGGGGAACGCACAGCTGTGGAGGAAAGGGAACCAACTACCGGCCTCATAGGCTGAGCCACCTCACCAGTGCTCTTTCTAAAAGGACATACCCTCAGAATATGGCCCGGACGGCCACAATAAAAACAACCACCAGTGCCATAACGGCATTTCCTCGAATGACGCTTACCACATCTGATACACTGAGGAATAGGTGGCCTCGACCGAGAAAATCCTCTGCTCCTCTGAGAACCTCGACCCCTGGAGCTTGGACCGGATCCTAAATACCTTGTGGGGTCCAATATCCCACCTGTGAACTGCGGGGGTATGTACTGGGTAGGCTGGGACAAATATCTCACTCGCTGCTGAGGCAGCTCATCCAAAAACTCACCGGAATAACCAACCGGTCTAGCCCTCTTACGCAGATCTCCGCGCTGGCCCTCTACCCTCTGTACACCTGTCTGTACTGGCCGAATAACCTTCTGCTGATGAAACTGTAGCACGACTATCTTGGTCAAAAACATAACTTCTTCCCTCATGACCCTATAGTCTTCTCCTAACTGAGAAACTGGAGGCTCTGGTGCTGGGGCCTCAAAACCTGGCGCAGAAGAACTCGCCAGCGAACAACATCCGTATACCACAGGAATAAGCCCTATCAACTCTCGAGTCGACTAGTAACCTGCTTTACTCCTTTGCCCTACGGGCGGTGTTGCCCTCATGGAGGCATAAGCGTAACACAAAATTACGTCGAGAGGAATTATCTTACTAACACGGCTACATGGCACGATCTTAGAGTGAGAAGAATAGAAACGACTCCTAAATGTCCTGTAGCCTCCTGTTTATGGGTGTGGCGCGCAACACACCGATAATCAAGACTCTACTAGACACGGTCTGTAGACATTCCGAGGACTGACTGCTCTGATAACACTTTGTCACGCCCCGAACCCCGGCGTGATCGTGCCTACACAGGCACCCTTCTATCTTAACAACTAAGTAAACTGCGTAAATAAAATAACACCATTTTTTTTTTTTAAACCAACATACATGCAAGGCAAAGCCGACAAGGTTGCCGTATAATATACATAATAAAAGACACTACATCGCATGAGTCCAATCCACATATGAATACATACCTCAGAGTTATCTTGAACTATGACGGGACAAGGCCCCGCCGTACCCATAACTGTACAAAAACCTGTACTGAAAGAACTTATACTAAAAAGATAAACTCCCGAACAGAAGGAGCTATCCAAAACTTTGAGCAGGATCCTACACCTGCCGATCACCAAACAGCGTACCTAAACCTGCGGCATGAGCGGCCCGAAAGGAGGTCGATGCGAAGAATGTACCAAGTATGTGAAGCGATGAAATCGTAATGAAATCATAACGATCTAAACAAAATAGGAGACATGTATGATAACCAACCTACTGATAAAAATACATATCTGATCATATCAAGTCGAGGACGCGTGCCTCAAATCATTACTAAATATAACCATGGGTCTCACGCCCATAATATCATTCGTGCGTGGAATCCTTCCTCATCGCTGATCCATGATATAATATAACACCAATAGGCATACATGAACACCAAGTCCCACCTGTGTCCTAAAATTGTACGGGCCAAGTAGGAAAACGAGCAGGTGGTAACGCAGGGGGTATAACGTCTTGGGTGTTTACCCCTCATTTATACTCTTACCCTGGAGAAGGCGGTAACGCAGGGGGTATAATGTCTTGGGGGTTTACCCCTCACTTATACTCTTACCCTGGAGAAGGTGGTATAGCGTCTTGGGGGTTTACCCCTCACTTATACTCTTACCCTATCTAAACCGACCATCAAACAAAACAAGCAAGGGGTATAATGTCTTGGGGGTTTACCCCTCATTTATACTCTTACCCTGGAGAAGGTGGTATAGCGTCTTGGGGGTTTACCCCTCACTTATACTCTTACCCTATCTCTACCGACCATCAAACAACACATAAGCACTACCATGTCTTTTATAAAAATCCGGGAATTTAACCCAAGTACTACAAATAACGGAAGCATACCCGTGGAATCCCACATCACTGTCGGTACATCCAAGTAACTTACAACAAGACAGCCGGCCCTCCAACCGAGAGTCGCGGCAACGCAATAAAACATAATACTTGCACTCAAAGGCTATCACCAGCACACATAGGCAATTCTCAATTAATCAAGCCAAAGTACTTATCAAGGCACACATGGAATAATTCTCAATTAACAAGCCAAAGTACTTATCAAGGCACACATGGAATAATTCTCAATTAACAAGCCAAAGTACTTATCAAGGCACAAATAGAATAATTCTCATTTAACAAGCCAAAGTACTTATCAAGGCACAAATAGAATAATTCTCATTTAACAAGTCAAAGTACTTATCAAGGCACAAATAGAATAATTCTCATTTAACAAGCCAAAGTACTTATCAAGGCACAAATAGAATAATTCTCATTTAACAAGCCAAAGTACTTATCAAGGCACAAATAGAATAATTCTCATTTAACAAGCCAAAGTACTACGTACGTACATTCTTTTCAAAAGACTCTTTTTTATGCAAAATCCCAAGATACTAACACCCGTAGTATCAAGGTGTTTCTATTTTTCAAAGTAAGTTACTACACTTTTAGAAAACTCATTTCAAAGCTTGAAATCAAGTAACTTCAAATTTTCACAATCTAGGCAACTTATGCCCAATAATCAAAATAGACAACTTTCTTAACCTTCCATAAAGCCGTTATAACCAACTTCCCATAAAGCCGTTATAACCCGTTATGGTTTTAGACATATCCATTCCTTTTTATAACCAAGAGACTTATACTATTAAAACCAAGTATCAAATACTTTACGAATCAAGTTCTTAACTTTCAAAATACTTCAAGTCTCTTAATATATAGAAAACAAGTTTCTTCTCTTAAATCATGTCATTTCTCCTCTTTTAAATCAAATAAGTAAATCACTCCTTTGACTCCCCTAAAGTCATTATAATGACCCTTAGGTTTTGGAACTAAGGCACTAGCCAAAAGATTTGGAAACCACTTCCTTTTCAAGACTCTATGTACTTTAAGTAAAATACTTTCACTTTTAAGAATCCAAACTTCACTAAGGAAATGGATTATACAACTTACAATTTAAACATCAAAGTACAATCAAGGAAGTACATAGAACAAATTCTATTTTAGGCAATCCAATTACAACCAAGGAATGGATCAATTAAGGAGTAGGACATACTTTCTTTATCTTAAGGAATCATGCTAGAAGAGGAGATAGTTCACATACCTTTTCGGCTAAATCCACAAGCTAAGCCGAATACGCCGTACGTAGAAGTGTCAACCTATAATGGTCACAACAAGACTATCAACTGCTAGTCTCTAACGTAGAATAATACTAAGTATACGGTCTCTAATTCTTCTAAAATCGGGCAAAGACTTCCTTTGTTTCTACTCACTTTGCCACCTTTTTCAAGGCCGAATACAATAACCAACACGCCACATTTAAGGCTCAAAACAACAACCAAACAAAGGGGATTACACTGTTATACCTCGTATTTCAGTATGTATGCGTGGGGCGTCGTAGAAAATTTGAACTTGAGAATTAGGCTTGGCCGAATTAACTTTGTTCACAACACCCGGTTAGAGTCGTTTTGACGAAACGTTTTCCACGACTTTCGTATGGGAATTTCCGCTATGTCATTTTGATTTTTGCGGATTTTTCCGAGAGACGAAACATTTTGGACCAACAAGAGGCGACACTTGTCACCCTCTCATTGGAACACCTCGGCGAATTGTGGTGGCAGAAAGTGTGCCCTTTGTGGTCAAGGGTTGGTAGGATATTTTTTGTTGTAGTTGGCTAGTGTGCACTTGGAAAGATCTTGGCCCTACACTTGCTATGCACTTGGCAATATCTTGGCCATTGGTTGGCCTTGACTTGTGCTATAAATACCCTCTCCCTTTGATGAATTCTTCATCCTTTCCACAAATTTTCTAAGTGTTAAAATCCTCCTCTCCTCTTGTTGACTCTCGCCCAAGAGCCTCTCCCCTTTGAAAGGCCCCTTGGCGAGAGCCCTCTTCCTCCTAAGTAGTGTGGCAGTGGGGTACCCACTAGCCTAGTAGTTTTCGTATAAATACCCCTCTTGTTAGAAATACTCTCAAAGTATTGTTATAATGCCCAAATTACCTTAGCCAGATACCTTGTAGTATTCTAAGGTTATACTTATCTGAAAAGCCCAGAAATACTATTATACTTCCCTTAGTCACAAAACCGAAACCACAGGAAAATCTCCATGGTTAGTTGGAGTAATAAGTAGAAGTTGGTTAGAACTTCTAAGGGTTGTTGGAGCGGGTTGAGCGCGGAGTAGAGCTAAACCTTGCTCAGGATCGACATTTAAACTCGGATAATTATGGGCTTATCGAGGTAAATATCTTGTCCTATTGTAATTGGAAATTACATGTTGTATGATTATATAGTTGAAGTATACTATATATAGAACTGAACGTAGTTATCGATGTCTTTTGACTTAAGCTGAATAATAAGAAACCTTTTCGAAAGAAAGCTTGTATTTACATAAGGCGTATTCTGATAGACTTGTGTAGCTTTTACGTGGAGTAGAATTGTACCCGTCGGGTTAGATGTATAACCCCCTGGTTGGCTTGGTAGCGGCCTCGATAAAGGAGGAGATTTACGCTGTTATGCGGGGAGGTGTTGCGAATTTTACGTAGAATGTTCTACGTAGGGATCTAAATATTAATAAGCGCGCGTGGCCTTATAGGTTGAGTACTACGGCGTGGCGCGATCTACTTGGCTTAAGGAGTAGCCGCGGTTGGAGGTACTTGGGCGTTTTGCTATTAGTCGATACTGTCGCGAGGTATGTGAACCTCTTCCTATCTCTTCTAGCATGATATGTGTGAACTATGTAATGCGAGAGCGTACGTGTGCTAAATGTATTTGATTGGTTTAAAACATAAAGTGTTATAACGGCTTTATGGGAAGTTGGTTATAACTTTATGTTGGTAAGAAAATACTTTTGGTTTTAAAAGGTAGCGATTTGAACTATAATCGGCTTGCTATGTGTTAATAAAGAACTTGAAGTTTTCAAAAGATTTTTGAATCATTTGAAAGAAGAAGTAATACTTGGTTTTGAAAACTTAAGAGTTATACTAGCTTTATGGGAAGTTAGGTATAACGGCTTAAGAATGTTTCTTGATTTTGGAAATCGAATGTGTATCGACAAACCAACTGCGGCGTTAATAAAGGAAATGTTTTGTGATTAAGTATTATTAAAACCGGTAGAAACTTCCATCCGCATATAAGCTAAGATGAGACAAAATGATATTTCCTAGATCATGGTCTTTGTAATAAGATTGTTATAAACAAGAATATCCTACTCACATATAAGACTTATGTTTCTCGGATAGTTTAAAAGAGAATTATATTCTTAAATGAATAAGACTATGAACTACGAAACCTTTCTAAAGTAAGAAACGTGAACATTTGAAATTAGGCAAACTTGGGCGTTTGAGAAATAATGTTGTTACTTGATTTTACAAAGAGAAGTGTTTTGCTTTACTTCAAAAGATAATCACTCTAGTTTTCATATACTACGGTATTGTGTGACTTTTGTAAACGTAACGTATCTTTTAAAAGATAATGTATGAAGTACTTTGAGAATAGATACTCGATCTTGTTAATCATACAATAGAATGTACCTTGTGTGTATAAGCGGATTGTGTTGGTTTGTGATAGCCTTGTAATACCTTCGTGTTGATTTGATAAGTAATCATATTAGGATGCTACGTGTGTTAGTATTCGTGATGTTTGTGTAAAGCGGATTTTCCTCGATTGTGCTTATGATGTTTAAACGATAAATCGTTATGTTGGTATTATACCACTCCGTGTTTCGGGGTTAAGCCCTCCGTCGGGGTAGACTCAGTGATGCAGGACCATGATTCGAGAATACCTCATGCGGGTCCCGGGGCTCGCGGGCTGCGAGAGTTCGTGTTAGTGCGCGGCCTTTATGGTCATGCGGTCTATGTGGCCATGCGGTGCGAGTCGGGGCGATGCCGGGAGTAGCACCCTCGACGCGGGTTATACCTCATGCGGGCCTATGAGATTGGCCTATGCGGAGTGCGGGAGTTCTGTGGCTAGACGCGCATTTGATATTGCGGGCGAGTGACCAGCTTTGATCATGTGGTCGATGCACGGATATCATGATTGATTTGACGCTTGTTAGTCTTGTGGGTGTTAGTAGTCGGCTATGCCTTCGCATTTACCTGCATGTTTTATTTGGGCACACAGTGGGACTCGTTGTTCATGTGTGTTCCTTGGTGCTTTTCTATCATCGGCTGGCGGTGAGGAAGGTATTCCACGGGCATGATTGATGTTGTGGGCGTGAGACCCATATTTATGTATTTAGTGATGACTTCGGCGTGAGTCACGACTTGATATGACCGCTATTTATTGTGATCGTAGTTTGGTTATCATACATGTCTCGCTTTATATAGACTACTATGATTTCATTTACTGATATTTTGATTTCGCATACTCTGCACTGTTGTCGACCTCCTTGGGCTGCGTTCATGCCGCAGTAAAGTACACGATCGTTGATCCTCGCTCTTAGGGTCACGATTCGGCGTTTGGGAAAGCTCCATTCTCGGAGGCTTATCTTGGTATAGTCCAAGCCGTTGTAGGTATTTACATTCGTGGTATGGCGGGCCCTGTCCCGCCATTGTTGTCGTATCTTTTCTTAGAGTGCAGAAATCTTGTTGTGGGCGTGGTTTGTAAAAAGGATTAAACTGCTCATTTGTAAGAGTTGTTATTTATATATGCCGAAAGGCAAGTTTTCCTCAAATTACTCGCTTTGACTTCATTTGTTTCATGTATGTGTATTATGTTCCTGATTACTCGATGTTGTATCACCAGGGTGCGGGGTAAGGCACCATCACGCCCAGTTCGGTCGTGACAAAAGTGGTATCGAGCGATTAATCCTCGGAAAGTGTCTACGCATCAGATCAGAGTCTTGATTATCGGTGTGTTGTGCACCACACCAATAATCAGAGGCTATAGGGTATTTAGGATTGGTTTCATTCTTCTCACTCGAGATCGTGCCTTAGAGTGTTGTTAGTTGGACCTCCGACGAAATTATTTCCCTTATCGTTATGCCTCGCGTAGTGCAACCGGGCCGGGAGGCAAGGCGGCCGAGGAGCCGTGAGTAGAGTTCAGAGGGTGGCGAGGCACAGCCAAATCATTACCTAGGATAGTGCTTCATTCGGGAGTTCTGCGACGCCACTAGCCCCAAGAGAGTTTTAGCACGGCGGCGGTTCTGCTGCGCCACGATGTTTGGACCTTGATTCGCTGACAGAGCAGTGAGTATAGAGTATACCGATGTCTGCGAGTCTTGACGACTATCTAAGAGAGGTTGTGCAAGAGTAATTCTTGATTAAGCTTGAGCATGGCTTGTATGCGGGCTTTGCGCAGCCGAGACGTGTAGAGATCGACGTTAACGGGCGATAGAAGAGGCGAGCGGCGAGGTCCTTTGGTAACTTTCGAGGCGAGTCGCCTCACCACAGATTAGATTTGCACATCCACCAAGGCAGAGGTCCCACGGGGTTCGTGACGTTCGGTATGCAGGAGTTGGTCGAGCTCGAGCTTAGGCTCGGCTACACGTAGGTTCCGGCCGGATTGATTTTCCCTCTGTTCCGCGGTGTGACGCCATCCCGGGAGTGTCGTCTTTTAGTTGGTACTTGTTGTACCTGCGGCCGTCAGGGCCATGTGTCGAGAGAGTGTCCTTGTAGGAGGACATAGCCTTCAGGATCGGTGGGTAGTTCGTCATCTTCCTTAGCTATCGCTCTACGGGCAGTTTGATTAGAACGACTAAGGAGTGAAGCGATAGATATAGATATATCCTTAACCCTCTAGAGATCTGTATATGTGATAAGGTGAGTATACCTAAGTGCTATGTTCTGATAGCAGTGTGTTAGTTGTGATTAGAAATCATGATGGGTTAACCGAGTAAGATTTTGGGGGATAGAGAAGGCGTGAGCCTTAGAGTTTTTTTTTACGTAGAGACCTTAGAGGTAAGGCCATCTCGAGCATGGGTGTAGGGTTATGTTTGACCACTTGCTCGGAGTGCATAGTGCACGCGAGTTATGTTTGGGATAGGTCCGCTTGTAGTGTGGAATGAAAGGGGTAGTTGAGCTAAGAAGACCGCTTGGTTTTCAAACGTGATTAAGTGAGATTGTTCGGATCGGGAGCTAGTATTGTGCGGCGTTGCGGGTCGGGTTGAGGCAGCGTTGCGGGTCAACCCGCGACCTGTTGTCGGTGGGTCAGTTTGTTGTGGTCCCGGGTGGTGGGATCACGAGGTGTTGGGCCCAGTTTAGTTAACCGTGCGAGTTCGTGGATACGCTCGACCGGTGGTCGGGTCGATGTGGGCAGCCCATCGTGTTCTTCGCTCGACCGTTTTCGGCAGAGGTTATGCGAGATGTTGCATCGTAGGTTGTAGGGCTGCGAGGTGCCTACCTACACCTTAAGATGCATGGAGCCAGTTCACGCTTCTTTTTCTGGAGGTTTTGCCAGGTAAGGTTAGGAACTCAGGTGAGTCTCAGAATCGCATTCTCCCTCGGGCCAGTGGTTGGATTTCAGGGGTAGTTGTGGAGATTGTTGTCTCCTGGAGAGTATTTAAGCTACCATTTCGGTGTTGGTGTCGCCTTATAAAGCCTTGTAGGGCGGATGTGTAAGTCGCCGATCGATTGGTTCGATGTTGGCAAGATTCAAATAGTTGGTTCAGCTTGTTCCGGTAGATGTGGATAGAGTAAAGCTTGTCTAGAAGAGGTTCGGCAGCTCGCAGAAATCGTGCGGATAATGTCGGCGACGCTTTAGAGTTCGTGCCGACGGTCGGTCTTCAAGATACCACCCGGTTTGGGTGTGACGAGTTTTGGAAAACAGAGGAACTTAGCCCGAGTTACTTTGGGCCTTACAGATCTGGTGCGAGTAGGCGGGTTGCCTATATGTTAGCTTTTGCCGTCCGACTTAGGAGGCGACGTCCGGTCTTTCGTATTGTTATGTTCGGGAAAGTATCGAGATCCATCCGCAGTGTTCCCGTTAATGATGACCACGTTAGAGATAGTAACCCAGTCTTGAAACCGGGCGATGTCGAAGTGTGGTAAGAGTTTGAGTGACGGCCTCGGGGATCGCATGTAGTCCGCACCATTTGTTGGGTCGCCGAGTGACACTAGAACCTCGCGCAAAGTGACAAAAGTGGTATCGGGAAGAATCGAGCATGTATGGCGAGCATAGATGTGATCATTTCTTTTGTAAGGAGAAGGCGCGAAGGAAGTATATTTTAGACCCGGAGAGGTGGTTGTGGTAATGTTAGAGGTGTTTCCTCGTGGACTTGGATGTAAGTATTTTTGCGTGCTTGTTTCGTGGCCATTGCGGCGAGGATTGTTTCGTAAATATGGTAGTGAAGACTATCTCGGGCGCGTTTGTTTTGAGACTTAGAAAGAACATTCGGACGAATGTTTCTAAGGAGGAGAATGTTATACCGTATTTCGGAGTATGCACGTGGGGCGTGCGTATAAAATTTGAACTTGAGAATTAGGCTTGGCGAATTAACTTTGTTCACAACACCCTGCTAGAGTCGTTTTCGACGAAACATTTTCACAAATTTTCGTATGGGAATTTCCGCTATGTCATTTTTATTTTTGCGGATTTTTCCGAGAGAAACATTTTGGACCAACAAGAGGCGACACTTGTCACCCTCTCATCGAACACCTGCGGAATTGTGGTGGCGAAAGTGTGGCCTTTGTGGTCAAGGGTTGGTAGGATATTTTGTGGTAGTTGGCTAGTGTGCACTTGGCAAGATCTTGGCCTACACTTGCTATGCACTTGGCAAGATCTTGGCCATTGGTTGGCCTTGGCTTGTGCTATAAATACCCTCTCCCTTTGATGAATTCTTCATCCTTTCCACAAATTTTCTAAGTGTTAAAATCCCTCCTCTCCCCTCTTGTTGACTCGTCCAAGAGCCCTCTCCCTTTGAAAGGCCCCCGGCGAGAGCCCTCTTCCCCTCCAGTAGTGTGGCTGGGTACCCACAGCCTAGTAGTTTTCGTATAAATACCCCCTCTTGTTAGAAATACTCTCAAAAGTATTGTTATAATGCCCAAATTACCTTAGCAGATACCTTGTAGTATTCTAAGGTTATACTTATCTTAAAAGCCCGTAAATACTATTATACTTCCTTAGTCACAAAACCAAACCCTAAGGAAAATCTCCATGGTTAGTTGGAGTAATAAGCAGAAGTTGGTTAGAACTTCTAAGGGTTGTTTGGAGCGGGGCGGAGCGCACGGAGTAGGAGCTAAACCTGGCTCAGGATCGACATTTACACTCGGCTAATTCTGGGCTTATCGCGGTAAATATCTTGTCCCTCTATTGTAATTGGAAAGTACATGATTGTATGATTATATAGTTGAAGTATACTATATATAGAATCAACGTAGTTATCGGCAATGTCTTTTGACTTAAGCCCAATAATAAGAAACCTTTTCAAAGAAGAATCTTCAGATTTACATAAGATCAGATGAGACTTGTGTAGCTTTTACGTGAGTAGAATTGCACGTTGGGTTAGATGTATAACCCCCGGTTGGCTTGGTAGCCTCGATAAAGGAGGAGATTTACGCTGTTGTTGGGAGGTCTTCGAATTTTCGTAGAATGTTCTACGTAGGGATCTAAATATTAATAAGCGCCTTGTGGCCTTATAGGTTGAGTACTACGCGTGGCGCGATCTACTTGGCTTAAGGAGTAGCCGACGGTTGGAGGTACTTGAGCGTTTTGCTATTAGTCGATACTCGCCGCGGTATGTGAACCTCTTCCTATCTCTTCTAGCAAGATGATACGTGAACTATGTAGTACGGTAGACGCATACGTGTGCTAAATGTATTTGATTGGTTTAAAACATAAAGTGTTATAACGGCTTTATGGGAAGTTGGTTATAACGCTTTATGTTGGTAAGAAAATACTTTTGGTTTTAAAAGGTAATCGATTTGAACTATAATCGGCTTATGTGTTAATAAAGAACTTGAAGTTTTTCAAAAGATTTTTGAATCATTTCAAAGAAAAGTAATACTTGGTTTTGAAAACTTAAGAGTTATACTAGCTTTATGGGAAGTTAGGTATAACGGCTTAGAATGTTTTGATTTTGGAAATCGAATGTGTATCGACAAACCATCGCAGCGTTAATAAAAGGAAATGTTTTGACATTAAGTATTATTAAAACCAGAGAAACTTCCATCCGCATATAAGCTAAGATGAGACAAAATGATATTTCCTAGATCATGGTCATTGTAATAAGATTGTTATAAACAAGAATATCCTACCACATATAAGACTTATGTTTCTCGGATAGTTTAAAAGAGAATTATATTCTTAAATGAATAAGACTATGAACTACTAAACCTTTCTAAAGTAAGAAACGTGAACATTTGAAATTAGGCAAACTTGGACGTTTGAGAAATAATGTTGTTACTTGATTTTACAAAGAGAAGTGTTTTGCTTTACTTCAAAAGATAATCACTCTAGTTTTCATATACTACGTATTGTGTGACTTTTGTAAACGTAACGATCTTTTAAAAGATAATGTATGAAGTACTTTGAGAATAGATACTCGATCTTGTTAATCATACAATAGAATGTACCGTGTGTATAATCGATTGTGTTGGTTTGTGATAGCCTTGTAATACCTTCGTGTTGATTTGATAAGTAATCATATTAGATGCTACGTGTGTTAGTATTCGTGATGTTTGTGTAAAGGGATTTTCCTCGATTGTGCTTATGATGTTTAAACGATAAATCGTTATGTTGGTATTATACCACTCACCGTGTTTCCGGGGTTAAGCGCCTTCGACGCGGGGTAGACTCAGCGATCCGGACCATGATTCGAGAATACCTCACGCGGGTCCCGGGGCTATGCGGGGCGCGAGAGTTCCGTGTTAGCGCGGCCTTTATGGTCATGCGGTCTATGTGGCACGCGATCGCGAGTCCGATTTACGACGGGAGTAGCTACCCGATGCGGGTTATACCTCACGCGGCCTATGAGATTGGCCTACGCGGAGCTGCGGGGAGTTCAGTGGCTAGACGCGCACATTTGATATTGCGGGCGGTGACCAGCTTTGATCATGTGGCCGGTCTGAAGCAGATATCATGATTCGATTTCACGACCTTGTTAATCTTGGGTGTTAGTAGTCGGCTATGCCTTCGCATTTACCATCTTCGTTTTATTTGGGCACAGGTGGGACCCGTTGTTCACGTGTGTTCCTTGGTGCTTTTCTATCATCGATTTAGCCGATGAGGAAGGTATTCCACGCATGATTGATGTTGTGGCGTGAGACCCATATTTATGTATTCGAGTGACGACTTGAGGCGCGAGTCCCGACTTGATATGACCGTTTATTTATCAGAACGTAGTTTGGTTATCATACATGTCTCCCGCTTTATATAGACTACTATGATTTCATTCTGATATTTTGATTTCGCATACTCAAATTTTTGTTATCGACCTCCTGGCCGTGCGTTCATGCCGCAGTAAAGGTACACGGTCGTTGATCTCGCCTGTGGTCACAGCAATTGCGTTGGGAAAGCTCCGTTCTCGGAGGCTTATCTTGGTATAGTCCCCGTCGTTGTAGGTATTTACATTCGGGGTATGGCGGGCCCCGTCCCGCCATCGTTGTCGATCTTTTCTTAGAAGTGCAGTAATCTTTGTTGTGGGCGGGGTTTGTAAAAGGATTAAACTGTCATTTGTAAGAGTTGTTATTTATATATGCCGAAAGGCAAGTTTTCTCAAATTCTCGCTTTGTACTTCATTTGTTTCATGTATGTGTATTATGTTCCGCTGATTACTCTGATGTTGTATCACTAGGGTGCCCGGGGTAAGGCACCAGTCACGGGCCCAGGTTCGGGTCGTGACATACACGTCTTACAATACGTGTAAAATTCCGCCCCACAATTTAATACCTACTAAGTCCATAATCAAGCCATTCTCGGCCAACCTAAACCACAACACAAGTCCTTTCCAAATTCTTTTCCAAATCCAAGTTCTAAGGTCTAACATGTTATATAGTCATAAACAACTTCAACAACTACAATTTCCTTCTTTCTACAACATGCGACGACTTAAACTAATAATCGACTTGAATTCCAATCTTAAGGCTAAACATGCTATTTTTTGGATTAGGGTTCCAATAGCCAAAATACTTGTCAAACTTCATACTATATAACTCATGCTTGCTAATATCCATAGCTATAACAACAAGTAAGTCTTAACTATTAAAACGACAAAATTTATACCTTTATAAGCCCTTAAAGTTTCCAAGATTCAAAGTCGCGCCTTAGCAATTCTTAGCTCCTTTCCTTAAGTTCCAATCCGCTCCAAGCACTCCTTAGAAGCCTATGAAGAACCCATCTTCAAGTTCCAACTTCAAAGTTGAAGAACTCCTTAAGTTTCCGCCTTGCGACTAATACGAAAACGTCGTTTTTCCGCAATCTTTCTATTGAGATATCCTTACAATACCCTTAGGGACATTGGGTTTAAGTCTTGTGGCTAATGGATCAAAACTACAAATTTTTCTTGTGTGGGAAAGGGTGAACCCGAGAGGTCTCTTGCAAGAACAAAGGTTCTCTAAAATTTTCTAAGTGTAAAATGCCAAGTCTTGCTACTAGTTGAGTATATAAAACACATTGGAGGGTCTAGATTGTAACAATTGTGTGGCTTGGATGAAGATCACATGGATCAAGCCCAGTGGCAAGTCGACAAGTCAACAATGTCATGCTAGCAAGACTAATCTTCTACCTTGGTCAATGACCATTCTACCCTTACAAATTTTCGACCAAGACCAAGTGTGGGGGTGCCACGTGTCGCCCTCTCTTTCGTCCATAAAATTCTGTAACCCTCGTGGGCCCCACAAAACGTAAAATTCCTCGGGTGGGCCCCACATGACCAAATCCGTAAAAAATAAATTTCCAAAATGTTAATAAGTTCCATACTCTTCAATTAATACTTTTTGAGAATCCAATTCTCAACAACGAACATTTTTCCTTTCCGACGCCCGGAAGATTTTCCGTTGGAAAAACAATTCTTCCTTTCGTACCAATTTCCAAGTCTTGATTCCTTACGTACATTCTCTTATACATGTCCTGGACTTACGGGATGTAACCTTTATGACCCTATAGTCTTCCCCTAACTGAGAAACTGGAGGCTCTGGTGCTGGGGCCTCAAAACCTGGCGCAGGTTAACTCGCGATCGCAGACAATATCCGGTATACCCTGGGCACGAGCCCTATCAACTCTCTGAGTCTGACTGGTAGCTCCTGTTACTCTTTTGCCCTTCTGGGCGACTGTTGCCCTCCTTGGAGGCATAGCTGTAACATAATAATACGTCAGAGAGGAATTATCTTAACAACACAGCTCTATGGCACGATCTCAGAGTGAGAAGAATAGAAACCAACTCCTAAATGTCCTGTAGCCTCCTGTTTATGGGTGTGGCGCGCAATACACCGATAATCAAGACTCTACTAGACACGGCCAGAGACATTACGTGGATCGACTGTTCGATACCACTGTCACGCCCGAACCCGGGCGTGGTGGTGCCCTACCTGGGCACCCTTCTACCTTAACAACTAAGTAAACTGCGGAAATTAAATAACACCTCATTTTTTTTTTTAAAACCAACGTACGTGCAAGGGCAAAGCCGACAAGGCTGCCATATAATATACATAATCAAAAGACACTACACTGTACATGAGTCCAATCCCACATATGAATACAGACCTCTAAGAGTTTTACTGAAATATTGTCACGACCGAGCAAGTCACGGCGGTGCCTACACGGGCACCTTCTAATCATACAACATAATAAAACTGCGGAAGATAAATAACACTCTTTTTTTTTTTAAACCAAGGCAAAGCCGATAAGGCTGCCATAATATAAATCACCCAAAAAGGGCTTACACTATCCAAAAATGTAATTACAACTCTAACTACCCAATTTACTTACGTGAATACGCACCTCTAGATTTGAACAAATACTATGACGACAAGGCCCGCCGTACTTCGAATATACATAGCCATGACAACTCCTAACATCGAGCCATCTCAAATTGTCAACCAGATCCTAAGCTCGCGGATCAACAATCGTGGTACCTAAACTGCGGACATAACGCACTTCAAGTAGGTCGATGCAAAAGTGCAGAATATGGAGCATAAATAAAGTACTGATAAACAAATCATAATCGTACAAAAGAATGACAGGCAAGTATAAAAGTACATACTGATCTGCCGTGTCATTACCACATATGAACTTAATTGCACATCATTATCTTTTCCATTCCATTAAGAGTTATAGCCATATCTTACGTACATACTTAGGAGAAGTCATTAAGTTCATTACCATATTGTTATACCCCGTATTTCCAGAGTATGTACGTGAGGACGTACGTACAAAAGTTCAAGCCTTAAGTAGGCATAAGGGACGAAATTGTGCACAACTAGCGAAAATAATTGTTTTCCGACGAAAAGTTTTTCGGACCTTGCAAAGGGAAAATTACGGTTGCGACATTTATTATTTTTACAGATTTTTCCGAGAGATGAAATATTTTGGACCAACGAGAGGGCGACAAGTGTCACCCTCAAGTGGGCGGTAAAGGGGACGAATTGGGTGCACGTTTTTAAGTCCTTGAGCATTGGTCAAGGTTAGGTAGGATATTTTGTGATATTTATGGAGTAGATGGATAAGGTTACACTTGTCCAAATCCCCACCATCCACTTGCTTTGATCTTGGCCTTTGAAGGGCCTATAAATACCCTTAGTTGAAGACTTCTTCATCCACAAAATAATTTCTAAGTCTTAAAATCCTTCCCCCTCCCGCTTGAAGCTCTCGTCCAACTTCCCCTGTGAGGCCTACGAAACCCCCTTCCTAGTAGTGCTAGCCGAAACACCCCCCCGTGGTAGAAAAATACTCTCCAAGTATTGTTACTATTCCAAAATACCTTAGCCCAAATACCTTGTAGTATTCCTAAGTTACCTCTATACTTAGAGCCGGAAATACTACTACATCCTTTTAGTCACAAAACAAAACCCTAAGGAAAATCTTCATAGTTGGTTGAAGTGCTAAGTAGAATTTGTTTGGAATCTTCTAAGGGTTTCTTGGAGCTTTCGGAGCGTGCAATTAGGAGCTAAACGTTGCTCAGGATCGACATTTAATCTTGGAAAATTTTGGGCTTGTCGAGGTAAATATCTTGTCCTCCTATTGAAATTAGAATTTGCATACTGTTGTAGTATAGAATTAAGTATAAGTTATATACAAGGAAGGTATATAAGAAGAGAATTGAACTGTAATTACATAGTGATCAGACATGAGACTTGAGTAGCTGACGGCAGGGAAGTGCTGCCCAATTTTCCGTAGAATTAAGAACTCATCGCTTAGAATATTCTACAGAGTAGTCTAGACGTTGATAGGCGATTTGACTATTATAGGTTGATACTCTGCGCGACATATTCGACTTGGCGGTGGATTTCGCGAGGAGGTATGTGATTCTTCCTATCCTCTTGAGCATGATATTTTAAAAGAATATATATATAGTACGGTGACGACGTGTGTTGGTCGAACGTGGTTTTACTTGATGTCTTTTGACTTGAGTTTTAAATAATAAGAATCTTGAAGTATTTCAAAAGAATTAAGAATCGTTTTTGAAAGAAGAGTAATACTTGGTTTTAAAAGCATAAGTGTTATACTAGCTTTATGGGAAGTTAGGTATAACGACTTAAGAGAGATAAAAGGAACGGTTTACTTAATTGTTTATGAAAGCCTTATATTGATTTCGGAAATGAGAATAAGTATCGAACAAACCACTGCAGTGCTAATAAAGGAAAATGCATTGACTAATTAAGTATTATTAAAACCAGTAGAAACCTCCATCTGCATAGAAGCTAAGATAAGACAAAATTGTATTACATTTCCTAGATCATGGCTGCTTTAATAAGATTGTTATAAACAAGAATAACCTACTCACACATAAGGCATATGTTACTTAAATTGTTTTAAAAAGGAGATTACGTTGTTAAGTGTTTAAAACTATGATCTATGAATCTTTTGAAAATAAGAGACTTGACTTAATTGACTTGATATGAATTTTGTTAAAAAGTGTGAAACCTCATTCGTGAGCAATGAGTACTTGGTTTTTAAAGAGTTAATATATGAAGTACTTTGGGGATAAAAACCCGAACTTGTTGACATAAAATAGAAAGTACCTTGTGTGAATAACTTGACTATGTTGGTTTGTGATAGCCTTGTAATACTTTCTTGTTGGTTTGATAAGTAAACATGTTAGGATGTTACGTGTGTTAGTATCTTGTGATGTTTGTGTAAAGGGGTTTCCCTTGTTGTGCTTATGTTGTTTAACGATAAGCCGTTATGTTAGTATTGTACCACTCACCTCTTGACATGATATACCGGGGGTTAAGTGTCACAACCCAAATCGGTGATCGTGCCTTACCCGCACCCTAGTGACACAACATCGAGTAATCAGAACATAAAACACATACATGAAATGCATGTATACAAAACAAGACTGAGGAAAACTTGCCTTTGGCATATATAAATAACAACTTTACAAATGAGCATTTAATCCTTTTTACAAACCCCGCCACAACATTACTATGGACCTCTAAGAAAGATATGACAACAATGGCGGGGACAGGCCCCGCCAAACTCCTGAATGTAAACACTTACTACGACAGGACTACACCACTGATAAGCCTCCGAGAAACGGAGCTTCCCAAACGCTTGTGACCACGAGAGCTAGGATCAACGGCGGTGTACCTCAACTGCGGCATGAACGCAGCCCCAAGGAGGTCATAACAAAAATTTAGTATGTGAAACTAAAAATCGTAAATGAAATCATAATAGTCTATAAAGCAGAGACATGTATGATAACCAAACTACGCTTTACAATAACTAAGCGATCATATCAAGTCGTGGACTCACGCCTCAAGTCATCACCAAAGAACATAACATGGGTCTCACGCCACACATCAATCGTGCGTGGGACACATTCCTCACCGGCGGTTTATGATATAAAAGTTCCAAGGAACACATGAACACCGTGTCCCACTCGTGCCATAATAACACCGTGCGGGGTAAGAGCGTAAGGCATAGCCGATTACTAACACCTACGCACAACAAGGTCGCGAATCAGATTATAAGATCTGTCTAGACCGTTACATGATCAAAGCGGCCACTTGCCCGCAGATCTAATGTGCGCGTCTAGTCTCGGAACTTCCGACTCGCGTAGGCCAATCTCATCGGCCGCATGGCGTCCGCATCGAGGGTAGCTACTCCCGCATCGCCCCGGACTTTCGAGTCCGCACGCCACAAGGACTGCATGCCCATAAAGGACGCACACTAACACGGAACTCGTAGCTCGCATAGGCCCTCAGACCCGCATGAGGTATTCTCGAATCATGGTCCTGCACGCTGAGTCTACCCGTGACGGAGGCGCTAACCCGGAATCATCTCAAGAGATGAGTGATGTAAAATATTAACACAACAACTTATCGTTAACCAACATAAGCACAACAAAGGAACACCCTTTACACAACATCACAAGATACTAACACACGTAGCATCCTAACACGCTTACTTATCAAAGCAACAAGAAAGTATTACAAGGCTATCACAAACCAATACAATCAAGTTGTTCACACAAGGTACCTTCTATATGATTAACAAGATCGGGTTTTATCCCCAAAGTACTTCATACATTAACTCTTTAAAAGATACGTTACTTTCACAAAAGTCACACAATACCGTAGTATACGAAAATAGAGTGATTATCTTTTTAAGGTAAATCAATTACTTACCTTTGTAAAATCAAGTAGCAACATTCTTTCCAATGTTCAAGTTTGCCTAATTTCCAATGTTCAAGTTTCTCATTTTAGAACGGTTTAAGTAGTTCATAGTCTTATTCATTTAAGAATATAATTCTCCTTTAAACAATCTGAGAAACCTAAGCCTCCCATGTGAGTAGGATATTCTTGTTTATAACAATCTTATTACAAAGACCATGATCTAGAAATATCATTTTGTCTCATCTTAGCTTCTATGCGGATGGAGGTTTCTCCGGTTTTATTAGTACTTAATTAGTCAAAACATTTCTTTATTAACGCCGGTGGTTTGTCGATACACATTCGATTTCAAATCAAGAAACATTCTTAAGCCGTTATACCTAACTTCCCATAAAGCTAGTATAACTCTTAAGTTTTCAAAAAGCCAAGTATTACTTCTTCTTTCAAAATGATTCAAAATCTTTTGAAATACTTCAAGTTCTTTATTAACACATAACAAGCCGCTTATAGTTCAAATCGATTACCTTTTAAAAACCACATGTATTTTCTTACCATATAAAGTTGTTATAACCAACTTCCCATAAAGCCGTTATAACACTTTATGTTTTAAACCACTCAAACACATTTAGCACGTATGACGTCTACCGCATTACATAGTTCACACATATCATGCTAGAAGAGATAGGAAGAGGTTCACATACCGCGACGAGTATCGATTAATAGCAAAACGCCCAAGTACTTCCAACCGTCGGCTACTCCTAAGCCACGTGATCGCGCCACACGAGTACATCAACCTATAAGGCCACAAGGCGCTTTATTAACATTTAGATCTCGTCGTAGAACATTCTACCGAAAATTCGCAAAGACCTCCCCACAACAGAAATCTCCTCTCTATCGAAGGCTACCAAGCCAACCAGGGGGTTATACATCTAACCACTGCGGTACAATTCTACTCCACTGCACTACTACACAAGTCTCATGAATACAACCCTATGTAATTACAGCTTCAAGACTTTCTTTAAATTCAGCTTAAGTCAAAAGACATTGCGATAACTATGTTCATTTCTATTATATAGTATACTTCAACTATATATTCACAATCATGTAATTTCCAATTACAATAGAGGACAAGATAATTACCTCGATAAGCCCATAATTATCCTAGTTTAAATGTCGATCCCGAGCAATCGCTTAGCTCCACTCCGTGCGCTCCAACCCGCTCCAAACCACCCTTAGAAGTTCTAACTAACTTCTACACAATACCAACCGACTATGGAGATTTCCTAGGGTTTCGGTTTTGGAGTGACGGAAGTATAATAGTATTTCGGGCTTTTCAGATAGGTATAACCTTAGAATACAACAAGGTATATGGCTAAGGTAATTGGGCATTATAACAATACTTTGAGAGTATTTCTACACCACTAAGGGGGGGTACCTCACGAGAACACCCCAAGGTAGGGGGTGTGCTCTACAAGGCCACTGGAGGGGAAAGTACCCTCGGCCACTAGGCCTCACGGTGCCGAGGGGGTAGCTCACGGCCAGAGCACAAGAAAGGAGGAAGGCTTTCAAGACTTGGTGATTTTGGAACGGATGAAGTCTTGGCTTTGGGGGTATTTATAGCAAAATCAAAGGCCAACCAATGGCCAAGATCAAGCCATGTGCAAGGCAAGTGTAAGGCCAAGATCAAGCCATGTGCACCCTAACCCTACTCCACAAAACACTCCACAAAACAAGGCACAAAACAAGGCACAATTCAAGGCCATAAAGTGGTCCATTTCGCCAAGGTTGCCGCTCGCTTCGATGTGAGGGTGACACATGCCACCCTCCGTTGGTCCAAAATGTTCGTCTCTCGGAAAAATCCGCAAAAATTAAAAATGACATAGCCGGAAATTCCCTACGAAAGTCAGGAAAACGTTTCGTAAAAACGACTCAAAACGGGTGTTGAGAACACAATGAATTCCGCCAAGCCTTAGTACAAGTTTCAAATTTGCTACGTCGCCCCACGTACATACCGAAATACGGTATAACATTCTCCCCTCCTTAGAAACATTCGTCCCGAATGTTCCTTCTAAGTCTCAAAACAAACGCGTGCCAGTATAGTCTTCACTACTATACTTACGAGAACAAACCTGCCACATCTGGCCACAGAAACACCCACGCAAGTACTTACATCCAAGTTCACGAGGAAACACCTCCAACATCACCAACACGATACCACCTTTGTCACTTTGCCCGGCATCAACCTTCTCAGGCGACCCAACAAGGGTACCGGGCTGCATGCGATCACAGAAGCTGTCGCACACTCGAACTCTTACCACATTTCTGGTACTGCGTCAGTATCCAAAACTCGGGGTTACTATCTCTAACGGGGTCATCATCGGGAACACTCGATGGATTTCGATACTTTCCGATCATAACAATACGAAAGATCGGACGCATCGCCTCCTAAGTCTGACGGCAAAGCTAACATATAGGCAACTGGCCTATTCTTCACATGAACTCAAAAGGCCCAAAGTAACTCGGGCTAAGTTCCTCCGTATTCCAAACTCATCACACCCAACCCGGTGGTACTTTCAAGAAAACCGACCGCCGACCAACTCTCGCCGCCGCGATTATCCGCACGATTTCTCGAGATGCCGTAACTTCTTCTAGACAAGCTTCGACTATCCACACCTGTGGAACAAGCTCAACCAATCGTTCGAATCGCCAACGCCGAACCAATCGACCGGCAATTTACACTTCCGCCCCACGCAGGCTTTTAAAAAAATGACATCCGAACACCAAATGATAGCTTAAACACTACCTCCACAGAGACAACAATCTACAACTATCCTCAAATCCAAACACCGCCCGGGGCGAACGCGATTCAGACTCACCGAGTTCTTAACCCCGCTCGTAAAACTTTAGAAAACGAAAATAGCCACACCGGGCTTCACTGCGACATAAGGTGAAGGTAGGCACCCGGCAGCCTTACAACATTTCCGATAAAACAATCGCCGAGTAAACGGTCTTTGCTAGAAAACAAGACGATCGACTTCCTCGCCCGACATCGGTCGAACGCATCCACGAGTTCAATACCGGTTAACTAAACTTGGGCCTAACACCTCGTGACTTACCACAAGGCGGGACCACCACAAACTGACCCACCACCAAACCCGCGGGTTGACGCAACGGCCCAACCCGACCCGCAACGCGCACAATACTAGCTCCCGATCCTAACAATCTTACTAATCACGTTTCAAAACCTAGCGGCCTTCTTAGCTCAACTACCTCTTTCATTCCACACTACTAGTGACCTATCCCAAACATAACTCACGTCACTATGCACTCCCAATAAGGGTCAAACATAACACTACACCTTTTCTCGAGACGGCCTCACCTCTAAGGTCTCTAGGTAAAAGCTCCAAGGCTCACACCTTCTCTATCCCCAAAATCTTACTCTGCTAAACAACCATGATCTAATCACGACTAACACACCGCTATCGTAACATAGCACTTAAGGTATACTCACCTTATCATACATACCGATCTCTGTAGGTTAAAGATATATCTATATTTATCGCTTCACTTCTTAGTCGTTCTAATCAAACTCGCCCGTAGGCGAGCTAAGGAAGATGACGAACTACCTAACGACATCAAGGCAAAGTCCCCTTACTAGGTCACCTATTCGACACTGCCAGGCGCCACAGTACAAACAAGTACCAACTAAA